>JAHNEJ010000212.1:0-261741 GCA_022559845.1 Amorphophallus konjac | reverse complement strand
TTACCTTCTGGATCGGGAGGTTTTGTGGTGTGTACAGATGCTTCCGGCGTCGGATTGGGTGCTGTTCTGATGCAGCATGGTAGAGTGGTGGCTTATGCATCTCGGCAGCTAAAGCTCCATGAGGAGAACTACCCTACCCATGACCTTGAGTTGGCGGCAGTGATCTTCGCGCTGAAGATCTGGAGGCATTATCTGTACGGCGAGAAGTTCGAGGTATTCACTGACCATCAGAGTTTGAGGTATGTGTTCTCGCATAGAGATCTGAACCTCAGACAAAGGCGTTGGATGGAGTTCATGAAGGACTATGACTTCACCCTGTCTTATCAGCCGGGCAGGATGAATGTCGTCGCCGATGCCTTGAGTCGGAAGGTTGCGGTCAGTACCTTGATGTTGAGGAAGTGGAGGCTCTGGGAACAAGTGCCCGAGGTATCCTTCAGGCTCAAGATTCCCCAGGAGCCAGGGTTGGCAGTGCTTGCGAGTCTGACTGTCACTCCTGCTATCCATTGTCAGGTGACAGAGGCTCAGCATGCGGACCCTGAGTTGCCCCGGATTCTTGCGATGGCTGACGTAGAACTTGACGAGGATGGTGCTGCGAGGTTTCGTGGCAGGCTGTACGTCCCAGCGGAGGAGCAGGTTCGTCGTGCGGTGTTACGCGAGGCTCATGGGAGCAGGTACACTGTACACCCGGGTGCGACGAAGATGTATCGGAACTTGCGGAGGCAGTTTTGGTGGCCTGGCATGAAGAGAGATGTTGCCGAATTTGTGGCCAGGTGCCTGATCTGTCAGCAGGTGAAGGCGGAGCATCAGCGACCGGGCGGTACTCTCCAGCCCTTGGATGTTCCTGCTTGGAAGTGGGACCATGTGACCACAGATTTTGTGGTGGGGTTGCCGAGGACCCCGAGTGGGCATGACAGTATTTGGTTGCTGGTGGATCGGCTGACGAAGGTGACGCGATTGTTACCGGTCAAGGTCAGCTGGAGCGTGTCTAAGTTGGCTCGTCTTTATGTGGAGCGGATCGTGCCGTTGCATGGGGTTCCCATTTCGATCGTGTCGGATCAAGATCCGCGCTTCACTTCTGGATTCTGGAGGAGTTTCCAGCGAGCTCTTGGCACGGAGTTGGCGTTTAGCTCGGCGTATCATCCTCAGTCAGATGGTCAGTCTGAGAGGACCATTCAGACTTTGGAGGACATGCTGAGATCCTGCTGCCTGGAGTGGCAGGGGAGTTGGATTCATCACCTACCGTTGGTGGAGTTTGCCTATAACAACAGCTATCATTCGAGCATCGGCATGGCTCCCTATGAGGCTCTGTATGGGCGTCCTTGTCGGACTCCACTTGATTGGTTTGAGGTGGGTGAGCGTGTTTTGACGGGACCGGAATTGGTGCATCAGTGTGTGGATATTGTGCACCTGGTTCGTCAGAACATGTTGGCGGCCCATAGTCGGCAGAAGAGCTATGCTGACCGTAGGAGGCAGCCTCTCGAGTTCGCCGTAGGCGATCATGTGTTCTTGAGAGTTTCTCCGATGAAGGGGGTGATGCGTTTTGGACGGCGTGGAAAGCTGAGTCCCCGCTATATTGGTCCTTTCGCGATTGTGGAGCGCATCGGTGAGGTTGCTTACTGGTTGCAGTTACCTCCTGAGTTGGCGTCGGTGCATGACGTGTTCCACGTCTCGATGTTGCGGAAGTATATGCCCGATGACTCTCATGTGCTCGAGTTTTCGGTTTGGCCTGAGGTGACTCCAGATCTTTCTCTCCCAGAGTTTCCGATCCGCGTGGAGGATAGGCGAGAGCAGCGCCTGCGGAACAAGGTTATTCCCTTGGTAAAGGTCATGTGGCAACGACACTCTGGTGGTGAGGCTTCGTGGGAACGTGAGGATGAGATGCGTCAGCAGTTCCCGTATCTGTTTGAGTGAGTCTTCCTCTTCTTTCCCCTTGGGTTGTTCTCAATTTCGAGGACGAAATTCCTTAAGGGGGGAGGGTTGTAATATCCCGGACCTTTCGGATCCTTCTTCGTGGGTCCCGGATCTGGTTTTCGGAGCGTCTGGCTCCGTTGTGTCCAAAATTTCGTTTCGGACATCTTTCGTGTTCGGATCGGCGCGACCCGGAGTCGTTTCGGAGGCCCGGAGGCGTTCCGCGGCTTTTCCGCACGTGTTTTCCGATTCCCGATGTGTGTTTCGGCTTTTTCTTCGGAAGCTCGCTGCGGGCGAACCGGGCGGTTCACTCGGGCACGAGTGGTACCGTTGCGATCGGTGCGTTCCGAGGATTCCGGAAATGTATTTTTCTAATTTTTGATATTTTTCCGAAAAATCGGATTTTCCTATATAATCCCATTTCTTTTCTTTTTTCTTTTCTCCTTTCTCTTTCTTCTTCCTCTTCCTCCTTCCTTTCCCAATCGTGGCCGCCCTCCTCTCTCCCTCTCTCTCCCGTTCGAGCGCGGCGACCACCGTTTCGGCTGCAGACGGCGGCGGTGCGACGCGGCGAGGACGTGGGTGACATCGAGACGATCGTGCGGGCGTGCGGCAAGCGTGGGAAGCGTGGGGAGGCGAGGTTTCTAAAAGTGTTCTTCGCGATTCGTGGGTGATTCGGCGGAGCATTCGCTCTATTGAGGTAGGGTGACGTTCCTTAGCCTCTTGTCGATCTTTTCCGTGATTTATAGGCCGAGGGGAGGCCGAGAGGGGCTTATTTGAGCATGTTTGGGGTTTTTCCATGTTTTGGGGAGAGTCACCCGATCTATGGATTCGATGCATGGATTCGTGCTTTGATGGCCTAGAATCATGCTAGGGGTCCCCAGGGGTCTTCCCCTTTGATTTCCCCCTCTCCGGTGGAGGTATGGGGGCGTGGAATAGTGTTTTTAGCCGTTCCCGGCCGTTCTCGGTTTTCCGGGATGATAGCGGTCCACCAGTAACCGCCTTCATCAGGTAGCGGTCAGGTGGGGACCGCCTTCATCAAGGTTTCGAGCGTTGGGGCTTGTGCTGTTGGCAGGCGGTCGCGGTCTCGCGACTGACCGCGACTGCTGGTGGCGGTCGGGGGGCGACCGCTTTCAGCCTGGGGTCCGGCACGGTCTTCGAGATGAGTTTTTGACCGTTGGAGTCTGGTCGTGGTCTCCAGGAGACCGCTACCAGGTGAAGGCGGTCTTCACGCGACCGCTTTCACGTTTCGCGCACCAGGGTGGTCGCGGTTCCAGGACGACCGCGACCAGGTGATAGCGGTCCTGGGTCGACCGCTACCACTGGAGGCGGTCCTCCGGTGACCGCGACTCCCCTTCTTTACCGATTTGAACCCCGGACGAGCTAGTCTCGATCCCTGTGCTGACCCGTAGTCTGACTGATGCGGGGCATCATGTGGGGGCTACACGTGGGGGTGCCGTGGGGTCCCGGGAGGTGGTGGCTCCGGCTTGTGTCACCGTGCGTCGGTGTTGGTACAAGGAGCGTTCATCGTACCTGCGGTTGCGAAGTTGTTTTCCGTTGACTCGAGAGTCTACTCCTTTGTGACCCTCCACTAGTCGTAGCCTATCAGTACGTGTGTGCTGATCGCACCAGGGAGTGGTGTACGGGCTTACCCTGAGGACAGTTTTAGACTGGTTACCGTCGGGCCCCTCGTCAAATCAGAGTCCAGTGCCAGGGGAAAACCAGTCAGAGGGCCAGACCTAGGACGCGTGGTCTGTGTGTGCACACGTGGTTGGGGACAGTGGACGCACGTCGACGGGCGTGACCCCAGCTAGTCACTTGTTCGTGGTTACTTGTACGGTGTCTGCGTCTCGGGTAGGACCTACCACGTCAGGCGGTTCACCTGGGGTGCGGTGTAAGACGTCAGGGGACGCTACCGGCTGTGCTTCTAGTGGGTGGTACTCCTGTCGAGTACGGAGTGACAGACTGTCAGTCAAGTGTTTCTGACCTTCGGGTTTTACCGGTTCGACCTTTGAGCTTTGGTCTTCTTACCGTGGCACGTGTGTCGGTTTGCGTGCCGTAGGGTCTTATCTTATAGAGTACAGGGCTTTCCCTTCCGAGGTACTCTCCTACCGCTAGAGTAGTGGTTTCTCGTTTTACGAGGTAGGGTTCGAATGATCCCTACTGAGTCTTGTTCTGAGACTCATTCCCTGCGTGTTTTCACCTCGTTTCAGGTGAGGCGCCACCTTCGGGGAGCGCGTCAGGAGCGCAGTGTGGTGCGGGTGTCCAGAGGTAGTGCCAGAGGTCAGAGCCGGGGTATGTCCCGTGTAGCTGTACTTTCCTTTCTTGTCACTGTACTAGTCGTGGACTATTGTCATTGTCGTTATTTTCTATTGCGGACCATGTAAAATTTTATTTTAATTCCTGCTTAATATTATAACTGTTTAATTTCTGCAATTATTTGTGATACTTGTGTAGTCTCCACACCATCCTTTTAACCCTTCCGAGTCTTCGGGCTCGTGGGTGGCGGTGCGAGTCTCTGGTTATCGGGCCTTCCCGGTAATCAGATTCTCGGGTCGTTACAGGAGCGGATTGTTAAGTGTGAAGCCCGAACTCACCAACACACGCCCTCGCATGCGGATCGACCTGCGCGGTCAGGTCGCGGGGGTCAAGGGGGCAGCGCCCCTTGGGGGGGTCTCCGGGGGCGGAGCCCCCGGAACAAAATTTTTAGTTATAACAGGGGAAACTTCTGATTATTGGTTTCCTATCCCTTTTTATTTGTTTGGTTAATTAGATTTCTTTTTATGGAAGGCACGTCGGTTTAAGGAAGCAAAGGGGCGCGTCGGAATAGGAGGTGCAAGGGGGGGCGTGCCGGTTAAGAGTGTTGAAGGGGGGAGCGCCGGTTTAATGGGATCCCAAGGGGAAGAAGGGCGCGCCGGTTAAAGGGGATGCCAAGGAGAGAGAGGGGCGCGTCGATTTAATGGGTGCAAGAAGAGGGGCGCGCCAGATAAGGGAGCAAGTGGGGGCGGGCCGGATTAGCCAAGAACAGGAGGGCACGCCGGATTGAGGCTCAAACAGTAATAGGGGGCGCGCACTGTTCATTTCAGGATGTTGAAGATGGTTTTCGGTGTGGGGTTAAACCGGCGCGGGGGGGTACAGCGTCGGATTAGCCCGCGCCGGATTAAGAGCGCGCCGGATTAGCGTCTATGAGGTAGACTTTCATTCTCTTTGATTCTTTTCTCGTTTCTTCAACCTGCAGATTAATAAAATGGATGGATTGTTTGTTCGGTTGACACTTTAAATCAATAGAGTGCTTTTGATCATTTGTTGAGGTGAACGAGTATGTGTATTTGGATGTTTTACTTGAAGGGTTTATTATGTAGGAACTCAGAGATTCAGGTTGATTCAGGGGCTTCAAACATACGCTGTTCTTACTCCCAGAGAGCTTAGCTTGTTCGTCTGTTCTTATGTGTTCTTCGCCTTGCAAAAGTTGGGCAGCATCTCCCCCGGACTAAGGTCTTGCCAAAGAAAAAGGAGGAACACCAAACGGATTGCTCTGGGGTGAACCTCAAAACTCGGAGTTAGGCCTCCGTTAACCCGTAAGCGCTTAAGGAGGCTCGAGGACTAGCCTTCAAGAGCTCCAATAGCTCACGGGTGATGATTTCGTAAGCGGGACGGATGTACGCCATAAGAGGCTATGAGTGTGCATCCCTTCGACGGGTTCCTTAGAAGGCCATACCATGGAGAGGAAGGCTTCAAGGACCCTGGATGAGCAGGAGATGAGAGAGGGAAGGCAGAGGCTAACAAACAAAAAAAACAATAACATGTAGTGCAAAAGTCTTTCTTTCTTTATGTTCATCCACGAAGGGAGGGAGGTTAAATACAGAAGGGGATCTACCCCAGAGCGAGGGAAAATACATCGGAGAAAAGAGAAAGATACATCGGTGGGGGAGGGGGGAAAGAGCACAAGCTTCCCCCCTCCGAACTCACCTTTCTTCTCTCACACACTCTCTCTTCTTCTTCACCTTGCAGGCGCAGGGGGACGGGGACTCCTTCCTCTCTTCTATCAGCCAGCCCTCAGCCGAACGAACCAGCCTTTTTTTCTCCGGTGGAGTGTGCCTCCCTTTTATAAGAGTAAAGATGGGAGCGGTCCTCCCTTCTTTTCTTCTTCACCTTCTCCTGCTCGAAGATCTTGAGTGGCCTGCGAGTAGGGGAGTTGCCTCCACGGGATTGGCCTACGGTGACCGATGGAGAAGCGACGTTCGGTGCGTAGCTCGAAGCCCCCCATTCCTGGGAGCTGGAGGGGCTCAGGCGATTGCACGTCGGTCAGAAGCAGGCTGCTCACCCACTTCAGGTAAGTTCCTTCTGTTTACACCCGAAAACAGGGGATCGGATGTAGGATGGGACGCCTCGGAGGTAAAACGGCGCGGGGTTGTACGCGCCGGATTAGAGCTTTGCAAGGGGCACGCCGGGGATGCCAAACAAAGGTAGCGTGCCGTATTAAGGCAACGGCAAGGGCAAATGGGAAATGGGGCACGCCAGTTTTAGGGGCGCCGGATTAGGATGTTGAAGGGGCGCGCCGGTTTAGAGCGTGCCGTTTTAAGCATCAAATGGATTCTTTTCGAAGTCGCAGCCATTTATTCGAATGTTGGCATTCCCAGAATGTTCTAGTTGCAATGTATGGCCTCCATAATATTCCGTTTGCAGCCTCTGGGGCTCGGTCCCAGACTTTACGTGACTTTCGGTGCATGCCGAGACTGTGCCGGAGTTCCCAACTTTTCTCTGATTCAACTCTCGGCATGGTCGGTCGGAGAGTTGTAGCCGTATCTCCCGCCTGGGGGGCTTCCTTAACGGGTAGCAGACCACCAAGCGAGTTCTCGTCCTGATCGGGCGAGGCATGAGGTTTATTCGGCATTTCCATCTTCGGCTCGCTCTCGAGAGTCGAGACGTGCACGCCGCATGATCCTCATCGACATTTTTCGACGTCCACATGCCCTCCTCTCTTCTTTCTCGGCCAATCTCTCGGCCCTCTCTCTTTATCTATCCCTTTCCTTCTTTTCCTCTTCTCTCTCCCTGTCTTACCTTTCTAGCTGGATGGTGATCCTCCACTCTGTGGCATCACGAGAAGAGCCATCATCTGGATGACGTCGCAATTCTTCTAGCTCTGCTACACTAACTTCCCCCTACGCAACACGAGCCAATGCTTCCTGCAATTCCTCCGCCTGCCATGTCTGCCGTCTCAGGTATATGGTAAGGCATCAACAAAGAAAATTCTATGATGATACCCTCACTTGTGTGGAAAGCATTCCCTCTGCCTCCGCAGCTCGCTGCGTGGCACGAGCAAGTTGCTCGTGGAGTAGATCAAGTTCTGAAGTAGGGATCCATAAGTTAGAGGAAACGCCGTCTACCCCCATTGTCGATGAGACCGCATCGAGTTGGGCACGCTGCAACACACATGAGATGACATTAAGGGGTTAGCGCCAGGAATCTCAAACCATACCAAGAGCATGTGCATACACACTTACCGATGAACTCAGAGCGGCACGGGTGTCACTCAACTGTTGCTCCGTATCTGTCAAGTGAACTCGCAAGTTCGCTATCATAGTGTCACGGGCATCCTACAGCCATGGCTCATGAGTTCACACACTAAAAAAAAATAACAACAAACAATAACAAAAAGAAAAAAATGCAAAAGATCGAGCAGAGCATACAAAAATGTGGTGATCCGGTGTAATATGAGATATACTCGCGAAAATGTCAAAGATGGCGTGTCTACACCCGCGCGACTCTTCATGATCCAGGCTTCCTGTGTGGGTCATCATGGGCCATCCCTGTGGGAATTTGTGTATGTAGAGGGTGTTTTCCCTGTCCGGACTCCTCGTGAGTTTTCTCAGGGTCTGGACAACCCCGTGTGTTTTCAGGCTTCCGTGCATTCGTTAGATTGAGTCACCATGTATCGGTATGAGTGCGGTGGGCTGTTCTCGCACGTCGTAGCTTCTTCAGAAAGTAGTTTCTGTGTGGGCCATGAGTATGGCCTATGAACTGTGAGTCTTATTATCCAGCCTGGGGCTGGGGGCTTTCTGAGGTTTCCCTCCTTAAAGAGGATCAAACTCGACGGTCATGAGCCACCTCGTAACTTATTCTACCGTGGTTTCTGACCTAGGGATAGGCCAGATTGACGGCATGGAGCCATCCCGGTACAATGGTCTTGACCCGAGTCTCGTGACTCAAGGACCGTTGGGTTTAGTAGGTCTAGTGGACCATCCAGAGTCTGGTGGCCCCGAGCCACCTGGTACTCCTTGTTACTCGCAATGGGTGTGTGTGTGACCTTCCGAATTTCCTCTCTACGGAGAGTGTTCACGTTTAATGACTTGCTCCACTAGTTGTAACCTGACGACACGTGTTGTGTTGGCCCACCTGGGAGTGGTGGTGGGGTTACCCGAGAGAGATGGTTTTGAGGCTGGTTACCGTAGGGCCCCTCGCCTTACAGCCTGAGTCCGGGCTGGGGGGAAAACCAGCTAGAGGATCTGACTTACAGTGCATGGTTTGTGTGTGCACATGTGGTTGGGGGCATCGGACCCGTGCTGACGAGCGTGACCCCAGCTAGTCCTTGTTCAGTGTTCCTGGTTACTGTATGGTGTCTCAGTTTCCACCTGGGGTGAGTAGGGAGACACCTGGGGCATGGACTAAGCCGTCAGTGGATGCATCCAGCCATGCTTCTGCTGGATAGTACTCCCGTCACGTGACGTAAGATTCTCGTGACTCGAGCTTCTATTTCCCATATGCGAGACGTGATTTTACGTGTAGTTCCAGGTGTTTTCCTGATGTAGAGGTCCAGAGTTTCCGATAGAGTTACCGAAGTTTCACCCGTAGATGGTGTAGGGTTCACGACTGCGTGGTCGGGACTGTTTACCCCGGACCGTGTGGTCTTGGGTGGGTCATCGCCTGTGAGGGCGGACCTTCACAACAGAGCTGTCGTGGCATTTCTTCTGGCAGCGTAGCCATGGCTTTTTTTGTCAATTCGGTGGTCCCCTGACTGTGAGTTCAGGGTGTTGATTTCCGTTCCAGTAGGAGTAGCTGTAGAGCCGAGGTTTTACCAGCCGCCGTGTTTGCTATTCCTGCTGCTGCTTTCCGTTACAGTCGTTGATTACGGTTGGGGTTCTGCGGGACCCCTACTGAGCCAGTGATAGGAGACTCGCCCCTACTTTTCAGGTGCGACAGTTCTTCCTTAAGGTTCGAGGGTGCAGCGTGGAGGTTCTTAGTTGTCAGCTTGTCGGGCCGAGTATTCACTCGACATTGAGTACATTCCTTCCTCTGTAGAATGTACTTTATTTTCGACTAGACTCTGTAGTTAGATTATTTATTTCTGTTAATTGTTGAATTGTTCTGCTTTATTTCCTATTTCTTGTACCTCTACATACCTTTTAGCCCTTCCGAGCCCTTCCGAGCCCTCCGGCTCGTGGGCGACGGGCCAGGAATCGAATGGTATCGGGTTATTCCTGGTATCCGGATCTTGGGTCATTACAATGTTCAACGACATTAAAACAATAAAGAGAATGAGTTGCTAGTCAAGGCATGATCACCTTTCATAGAAAACTTTTCAAAATAGATTTAGATCAAAAATTTCATAGTTAGGTGCTTAGTAGAAAACTAAGGAAATCACGGCCAGGTAAGAGGTAGAACAGTGGGAGGTTCTCCTTGCATTCGCAAGATCCTAATTAAGTAACCACTTGCTCATTTAGCCGTTTGCATGTTAACCTCTAGCCTTAGACACCGCTCTTTCTTGGTCAGTATCTATAAAACTTGTCGAAAACGTGTAATCACGTAAAATAAAAAGAAACCATTATTACATAATCTAATATGTTCATATGTGAAGGAATTTCATTGAAAGAAAATTCAAGCTTTCAGATACAGTTTAAATCAAACATACATGGTTAATCACGTATAGGCATTTATGGAAAATTGGAGCATAGTTGTTGGAATAATTAAGGATAGCTTCACAACTTCATTACCTAGTCAATTTTAGTCCATATAACATGATTAAGGTAAGAACATGATTTTGAAAATAATTTACGATTTTTCAAAAAATCATCTAAATCATGTCGGGTACAAGTGACACATTTTCAAGTCTTTAGTCATGAAAAATAATTTATAATTAAAAAATTCAATATCGCATCTAGATGATGCTGCGCCTTTTAAATCATGTCCTGAGGTGTAGACACGTTTTATAAAAAATAAAATTTTTTTGTGAACGCAGTCGGTAAGGGGACCGTGTTCTTATACGGTCGTGGCTGGTCGGGGTGCTGCATTTAGGTCACGGTCTCTGTGAGTGTCGTGTTCTCAATTTGAACCAAAAAACAGCGAAAACACGATATCTCGACTTTAAAACCCAAAATTGACGTTAAATACAAGATCATGATACACAAAAATTGCATAAAATTGAAGACTCATACACATGAACATGTATGAATATCTAATTAAGTTTAACCTGAGAAAAAAATACTTATTTAAAGATCAAAGGAAGAAGAGGAAAAATGGGAAGAACACTTCTCCAAGCTCCAACTCTCCCTTTACTCAAGTCCAGCAATCGTGAATGGGGTTTGTGATGCGGGATGACAATGAGACTCGACACATTGGGGGCGATCCTTGGACTTCTACTAGACGACGCGACTTGTTGGACGACGCGACCAGCAACTACACGACCAACTCGGCACCTAACGTGGCTCCTGAAGAGGCGAACGTGCCCAAACAAGAAGCACTCGCTCACAGTCGTCCCTGGCGAGGGAAACGAGGCGATCTGCACGGTTGAGAAACCGGCAATGAGTCTCGGGTGGTCGGCTCACTCTCGTGCTCGGATCGAGTCACGGGATGGGTCTCGCACTCTCAACTCATAGCGGTGACTAATATGATAGTTCTAAGCGACCTAACATGCTCACAAGCAGCGGCATCAAGAGCCTGTACTAGGAAAGCAAACAACTAAGGAGGGGGTACGGGTGTACCTCCACGCTCTGGGCGTGGGGAAGACGACCCCGACCGAATCCGTACTCCCGGTACAATAATTATTAATAATTACATAAATGAGTACTTCTGCCCACTCCACGCAGGGAGGTAAAGGGCTGCACGTGGGATCCAGGAGTAGCGAATTCAGGTTGACGGGCAGCAATATGGATCTTTCCGGTGATGGCGAGTGCCGGCAACCTTGGGGCCCACGTCCTGGTTGGCGGGCTGAGTGGGCCCGGAGTGGTACAACAGCGTCAGTGGTCCCTGGAGGGGAGATCCCGGGGAAGGCGGCGTGCTGGTCCGTGGTGTGGAAGGCGAGTCGGCCGGCTCGGGGTGGTCGTCGATTGTCGTCCACGAGCTGGAACTGTTGTTTTTTACAGCGCGCGACCCGGCGAAAACGGCTGCTGCGACCAACCACGATGTCGGATCGATGCGAGACTGGCGGTGTTGGAAAACCCTCTCAAAGAGCTACGATCCCAGGCTGGCCCAGAAAATATGAACTCTCTGTGCTGGCCGCTGGAGATTTTATAAGGCGTTGACTCACAGATCCGGGACTGACAGGGCAGAAAGTGGACTTGACCAAGAACATAGTTTGACCGAGGGGATGGCCATGGATCTGGGTGATGGGCTATTCATGAAAGTTGTAGAGGGGGAAGTAAGGAAAATGTGGATGTTTTTTAAGTGACCTTTGGTGGAGTTTTAGATTTTCTGGAGATTTTATAGTGGATGGGGGTCGGGTCTGGAAAACTATGGATAGACAGGAAAAGAAAGTTTACAAGAATTTTTAGGGGAGGCAAGAAAATTCCTAAATTCGTGAAAAAAATATGGGAGATGGGATTTGATGGGCAGAACCTCCAGTTAAGATTTCATGAGATTTGGAGGAGGTTAAAGGGGGCTAAGGGGTCGGATGGTGGCTTGCTGGAACTGGATCTGCATAGTGGGCAGATTTACAGGGGTGGAAAGAAAAAAATGGCAAAAATCGAAATGGCGGGATTTTTGGGCTGGGTTTTTTTGTGGAGTTTGGGGTTGACGTGGGGAACCTACCAGCCAAGTTTCAGCACCAACAGATCTGGGAGTTGGGAGTGAAACATCCCGTTGTGAGTCTCTATCCAGCAAGACAGCACTTCGGGGCAGCACTTGAGAAGAGCGACCGCGGTGGCTCATCGGCGGCACGATCGACAACGGTGGCAGCAGAGGTAGAAGGCGGAGGGGGGAGGAGAAGATAGAAAGGGTCTAAACCTTGGATCTGGAGGAGGAAGAAGAGGGGAGGAGAGAGGGTAGGAGAGGGAGAGGGGTTGCTTGCTCCAAATGACAACAACTTTTCATTTCTTCATTAGTTTTTCCACAATTGATACAGAAGACTATACATAGCCACACCCTAAATCTTAACCAAAGGACATCCACTAACACCAAATGCCATCCACTAATATTGGTCAAGGGTAGGTGGGGGATAAGCATGGGGAACAAGGAGGCAACACCCCCCATTAAGGATAGGTGGGGGACAAGCATGGGGGACAAAGAGGGGGAATCCTCTACCTTTGTCTCCTTGGCCCAATGGTCCAAGTCTTCTAGAAGGTCCAATTGGGCTCCTAATGGTCTTGAGGCCCAATATAGAAATTGGACCCCTTACATGAATTGTAGCCCATATTACAAGCTTGACCCATTACACTCATAAATACTCAAATACACACTAAGACACTCGTAATAAACATAAAAAAACTCAATACCCAGGTGGAGACTCCATGTTATCACCCAGCCACAAGGAGGTTGGCATCGCTCGAGTCGTGCTACGTGTCTGATAACGACGGCTAGCTCTTGTGTCCTCACCAATTCTCCCCGGGTGGGAGAAGCTCGACCCCATCGAGTAGGGGTCCTGATCGCTCTGGTATCGATCCAGCAGATCTGGATCTATCCTCTGTAACTCTGCCCGGGTGATCCAAGTGTCATCGGACGCGGGCCATCCCCTCCATCGCACCAGATAGCGTTGGTACACTCCACCCCGGGCAGTAGTCACCTGCTCGTCTAGTATACGCTCTATCTGCTCACGCTGCTGAGGTGACAAAGCTGGAGGTGGACGCTCGGGGGTGGGGTCACTCACAATGGGTGGAGACGGCTCAAAGGGCTCACTGGGTATCACCGCTGGGTCCCTATAAGCGACTAGATCCGAGATGTTGAAAGTGGAGCTGATCCTGTACTCCTCTGGCAGATCTACAACATATGCATTAGGACCAACTCGTTTCACTACTCGGAAAGGACCGGCACCGTGATCTTGTAGCTTCTTCACGGTTCCCGAGGGAAATCACTCAGGCCTAACCCTGATCATGACATACTCGCCCTCCTGAAACTCACGGTGGTGCCTGTGGGCATCAGCCAACTCCTTGTATCATGCGTTGCTGGACTTAATGTGACGACGTACATGCTCATGCAACTGTCTAATATGATCGGCAAATGACTCAGCTGACTCAGATACACGGGACTGGATGGGAGAATGGGCCAAGTCTATAGGCTTCCTAGGTTTAGGGCCAGTAACAATCTCAAAAGGACTCATGCATGTAGACTTATTAACCGAATCATTGTAAGCAAACTCCGCATGTGGTAGAACCAAGTCCCAATCCCTAACTCGATCACGGACTAGACACCTCAGAAGGTCCCCCCAACTCCTATTAACAACCTCAGTCTGACCATCGGTCTGGGGGTGGTATGCCGTGGAGAATTTCAGCTGGGTACCCATCATGTGTCATAGGGTTTTCCAAAAATAACTGGTGAATCGTACATCCCTATCCGACACTATGGTGCGGGGAAGGCCAAACCTGGAGACATAGTGGGAGAAGAATAGACGGACAACTCTAGTGGCATCCGAGGTTTTAGAGCATGGGATGAATAATGCCATCTTAGAGAACCGGTCGACAACCACAAAGATCGAGTCATGCTTTCGGAGGGTGCGGGGTAATCCTAACACAAAGTCCATGCTAATGTCCTGCCATGGACTATCTGGGACGGGAAGGGGAGCATAGAGGCCGGTACTTTGCTTCCTTTGTTTGGCCATAGCACAAGTGCGGCACTGGG
This sequence comes from Amorphophallus konjac, assembly GCA_022559845.1. Classification (NCBI taxonomy): domain Eukaryota; kingdom Viridiplantae; phylum Streptophyta; class Magnoliopsida; order Alismatales; family Araceae; genus Amorphophallus; species Amorphophallus konjac. The sequence continues at coordinate 247,791 of JAHNEJ010000212.1, read as the reverse complement.
CCACAATACGAGCAACATCCCTCTTTAGGCTAGGCCAATAGAATCGATGCTCAACCGCCTCTATGGTCTTGTTCCGGCCAAAGTGGCCAGCAAGACCTCCTGCGTGCATCTCCCACGTAAGAAAGTCACGAACAGAAGTCTGTGGGATGCACAACCTGTCACCCCGGAATAGGTGACCCTCTTGTAGCACAAACTCGCTATGATCACGCGAGGGACCGGCCTGAAGGGTTGCATAGATCGGACCGAAATCTGGACAATCAGTATACGCATCCTTCAACCTCTCTAACCCTACCACCTCAACACTCATGGTGTTCAACATCATCATCCGCCGACTCAGTACATCGGCGACCTTGTTCTCTGCCCCTGCCTTGTGCTTGAGCACAAAGGTGTACTCCTGGAGATACTCCACCCAACGACTATGTCGAGCATTCAGCTTCTTTTGGGTATGGAGGAATCGTAAGGCCTCATGGTCAGAGAAGAGGACAAACTCCTAGTGTAACAAATAGCGCCTCCAATACCTCAATGCCTGGACAACTGCGTAGAATTCTTTGTCGTATATGGAATATCGCAGTTTGGCATCATTAAGCTTCTCGTAAAAAAATGCAATGGGGTGGGACTCCTGACTCAAAACGCCACCAATACCTACTTCAGAAGCGTCACACGTGACCTCAAACACCTTAGAAAAATCAGGTAAAGCAAGAACAGGTGCCTGGGTCATGCGCTTCTTAATGTCCTGAAAGGCCGTGGCTGCAGCCTTAGTCCATATGAATGCCCCCTTCTTTATGCAATCAGTGATCGAGGCAGTGATAGAACTGAAGCCACGAATGAAGCGACGGTAGAACGTCGCTAAGCCATGGAAACTCCGGACATCGTGGAGTGTACGGGGCTCGGACCACTCACTGATGGCCCTAATCTTCTCCGAGTCAGTGGAGACTCCATCTCTCGACACAATAAACCCGAGAAAAGTGATCTGATCGGACATGAAAGCACATTTCTTCGGGTTGGTAAATAAATTCTCTCGCCTCAACACAATGCAGACCTGTCTAAAATGGTCTAAGTGGTCTTCCCTAGTGCGGCTGTAGATAAAAATGTCATCGAAGTAGACGACCAAGAACACCCCTATCATAGGGCGTAAAACCTGGGTCATCAACCGCATGAAGGTGCTAGGGGCGTTGGAAAGCCCAAAGGGCATAACCAACCACTCATAAAAACCATCCTTTAATGCCGTCTTCCATTCATCTCCAGGCCTGATCCGCACCTGGTGATAGCCACTACGAAGGTCTATCTTTGAGAAGATAGTGGCTCCCGACATCATATCAAGCAAGTCATCCAATCGGGGAATGGGAAAATGATACTTCATCGTGATCTTGTTGATTGCACGGCTATCAACGCACATCCTCCATGTGTCATCCTTCTTCGGGGCCAATAGTGCGGGGACAGCGCAGGGACTCTTGCTATCCCTAAGGGACCCTTGACCCATCAACTCTTCGACCTGCCGCTGAAGCTCGGCATGGTCCGTGGGACTCATCCTATAATGGGGAAGTTTGGGCAAAGATGAGCACGGGACGAGGTCGATCTCATGCTGGATATCCCTCATAGGTGGAAGGCCTCTAGGGAGGTTTTCGGGGAAGACATCAGAAAATTCCCGCAATATTGCGGCTATCTCTGGGGGATGCTCATCCTCAGACCGAGGGGCGACATCCTCTATGCCCTTGACAACGACAGTTAGAATGGGGTTACCCCCGGTCACCTCCTGCTCCATCTCTCTCGGACTGATCATCATCAACCTCCTGGGTGGAGGGTCTACTATGCTAGGTGCAGTCGAAGAGGTTGAGGCCTGTGCCGAGGACAACGTGGGTGGACCGGCTTTCCCTTGACTAGGAGAGGTCGCAGTACTGGGGCCAACTGGTCCTCAGACAGACGGGTCCTTCGGCTGGACGGGGTGGAGGGTAATCCTTTGGCTACCATGGTCGAAGGTGCAAGTGTTCGACCTGCCATGAAGGGTGGCATCTCAGTCAAAGAGCCAAGGCCTACCAAGGATGATACTACCCACCTCCATAGGTAGTACATCGCACCATATCGCATCACGGTATGTCTGGAACTACAGCGGCATTAGACACCGCAGTCTGACCGGGATGGAAGTGGAATCCACCCAAGAAACTCTATAGGGTGCGAGGTGTTCCACGGGCGTCAAACCAAGGCGCTTGATGGTGCCTGTGGAGATAGCGTTGATGCAGCTCCCACTATCAATAATCACCTTGCAGGCCTTCCCTTCCAGCCTACAAAATGTATGAAATATGGTGGTGCGACGCCAGTCATCACTCACCTGAGGCTGGGTAAGGATGCACCTGACTACACCCAATGTACGTCATCCTGATACTGGGTACCAGGGACGTCGACCTGCTCACCCTCCAACAGCTCATCAAAGAATTCCTCGACCAATTCCTGGTCCGGCTCATAACTGACTGGCACCAACTCAGGGGTGGGGTCATGGGCCGGCGTGTCAGCAATAACAAGTGTTCCCCCGGTGGGACACTTGCTGGCAAAGTGGCCAACTCCACCATAAGTGTAGCAACGGTCTCGTGTCCCAGTGCCCTGAGATGTTCCACCAATCATTGGCCCTTTACCCTTGTCCTCTCGATGGACTGGGGGTGTGGGAAGAAGGGGCCGAGCTTGTACGGTGGGCTGATAAGGCCGAGGGGTAGGGATGGGTGCCTACGGGTGAGGGGGAGGATCCCTCGGAGGGAAAGTGCAGAGCCTAGGAGCAGTGGGGTCCAACCGAGGGGGTTCCAGGGGACGGGCCACCGGAAATCGGCTATAGGAGGTAGGCGTGGTACGAGGGTCGATCCCACGCTGATAAGTGAACCCCGGGCGTTGGACGGGAGCGAACTCTGCCTCGAACTGCTCCAACTCTAGAGTAACCTGGTATGCGTCTTCCAAGGTGGTAACATTGCGTCGAAATAATTCATATTGGTAGTGGGGACGCAAACCACGACGGAAGCGCGATACAGGCATGGTGCTCTCCTCCGTAACGCCACATCGCAAAAAGTACTCGTCAAACTCCGCGATGTAGTCTGACACGGATCGGTCCCCTTGGGTGAGACTCTGCCACCTATCAATAAGTCACTGACGGTACGTGGCAGGAAGTTACTTACGCCTAAGCTTATCCTTCATCTCATCCCAAGAACCTACCTGAGGCTCATGACGCTGAAAGAGCAAGCTCTCTACATTGCTCCAATAGGTCTGTGCTTGCCCTAACAACTTCATCTTGGCATACCTGACCCTCCGGTGGTCCGTCATCTCGAACCACTCAAAGTATCGGTCTATGCTGGCCTTCCAATCAAGATAGATCTTGGGTTCCAAAGGTTTGGACCCATCAAAAGTGGGAGGGTCTGCACAAACGGTCTTGAAGATCTGTTCGTCCTCATCATCCCTATGTGGTCGGTGACCATGCCGGCGCCGGCCATTTCCCTCGTAATCATTGTCGGACTTGTAGTCCTCAAAATGGAGGGCACGTGGCCGTTGCTCCTTAGCCCGAGGTGGTGCGGGCTGGGCAGCAGGTGCGGGCTGGGCAACAGGCGCCTGAGGGGCAGGAAGAATGCCGGGTAGGTTCCGGCGAGGGGTTCTCTTCACACTCTCTAGCCTTCCAACCAGACCTTGGACAGATCGGTCAGAAGCTTCAGCGCGGTCCTCCATGGCTTTGAATCGGCTCTCCATACGCTCGGTATGCTCTCTAAGAGTTTGCTCGGACCTATCCATGTGGTCCATGAGTAGAGCTATCATGTTCTCCAGGGAACGGTCTCCCGGGTTGGCACCTTGGGATTCACCCATAGTGTCAGGGCGATGGTACTGGGCACCTCCACGGGTGGGCATGCAATGGGGCCTAAAGAGAACTAAGGGTGACTCACTAGACCTATATGGATGGACCGATGCAAGTTGAGGACCCTAGACTTAAATCGATATCCTATACTTGGCGGAGTCCAGGGATCCGAAGATCCTCTCACGCGCGTGAATCGCCTCCCCGATAGGCGTAACCTAACGGTCCGACAACACCTTTTTATATACCGAATATTGGGATGCAATGCAAGACCTTGGACCAGACTACCCTAGACTCAAACCGGCTCTGATACCAATTTGATGCAGGACGACAATGAGACTCGACACGTTGGGGGCGATCCTTGGACTTCTACTAGATGACGCGACTTGTTGGATAACGCGACCAGCAACTACACGACCAACTCGGCACCTAACGTGGCTCCTGAAGAGGTGAACGTGCCCAAACAAGAAGCACTCGCTCACGGTCGTCCCTGGCGAGGGAAACGAGGTGATCTGCACGGTTGAGAAATCGGTAATGAGTCTCGGGTGGTCGGCTCACTCTCGTGCTCGGATCGAGTCACGGGACGGGTCTCGCACTCTCAACTCACAGCGGTGACTAATATGATCGTTCTAAGCGGCCTAACATGCTCACAAGCAGCGGCATCAAGAGCCTATACTAGGAAAGCAAACAACTAAGGAGGGGGTACGGGTGTACCTCCACGCTCTGGGCGTGGGGAAGACGACCCCGGCCGAATCCGTACTCCTGGTACAATAATTATTAATAATTACAAAATTGAGTACTTCTGTCCACTCCACGTAGGGAGGTAAAGGGCTACATGTGGGATCCAGGAGTAGCGAATTCGGGTTGACGGGCAACAATCTGGATCGTTCCGGTGATGGCGAGTGCCGGCAACCGTGGGGCCCACGTCCTGGTTGGCGGGCCGAGTGGGCCCGGAGTGGTACAATAGCGTCAATGGTCCCTGGAGGGGAGATCCCGGGGAAGGCGGCGTGCTGGTCCGCAGTGTGGAAGGCAAGTCGGCCGGCTCGGGGTGGTCGTTGGTTGTCGTCCACGAGCTGGAACTGCTATTTTTTACAATGCGCGACCCGACAAAAATGGCTGCTGCGACCAACCCCGACGTAGGATCGATGCGAGACTGGCGGCGTTGGAAAACTCTCTCAAAGAGCTATGATCCCGGGCTGGCCCAGGAATTATGAACTTTCTGTGCTGGCCGCTGGAGATTTTATAAGGCGCTGACTCACAGATCCGGGACCGACAGGGTAGAAAGTGGACTTGACCAAGAACATAGTTTGACCGAGGGGATGGCGATGAATCTGGGTGATGGGTTCTTCATGAAAGTTGTAGAGGGGGAAGTAAGGAAAATGTGGATTTTTTTAAGTGACCTTTGGTGGAGGTTTAGATTTTCTGGAGATTTTATAGTGGATGGGGGTCGGGTCTGAAAAACTATGGACAGACAGGAAAATAAAGTTTACAGGAATTTTTAGGGGAGGCAAGAAAATTCCTAAATTCGTGAAAAAAATATGGGAGATGGGTTTTGATGGGCAGAACCTCCAGTTAAGATTTCATGAGATTTGGAGGAGGTTAAAGGGGGCTAAGGGGTCGGATGGTGGCTTGCTGGAACTGGATCTGCATAGTGGGCAGATTTACAGGGGTGGAAAGAAAAAAATGGCAAAAATCGAAATGACGGGATTTTTGGGCTGAGTTTTTTTGTGGAGTTTGGGGTTGACGTGGGGAACCTACCAGCCAAGTTTCAGCACCAACAGATCTGGGAGTTGGGAGTGAAAAGTTCCGTTGTGAGTCTCTATCCAGCAAGACAGCACTTCGGGACAGCACTTGAGAAGAGCGACCGCGGTGGCTCATCGGTGGCACGATCGACGGCGGTGGCAGCAGAGGTAGAAGGCGGAGGGGGGAGGAGAAGATAGAAAGGGTCTAAACCTTGGATCTGGAGGAGGAAGAAGAGGGTAGGAGAGGGAGAGGGGTTGCTTGCTCCAAATGACAACAACTTTTCATTTCTTCATTAGTTTTTCCACAATTGATACAGGAGATTATAAATAGCCACACCCTAAATCTAGACCAAAGGACATCCACTAACACCAAATGACATCCACTAATATTGGTCAAGGGTAGGTGGGGGATAAGCATGGGGAACAAGGAGGCGACACCCCCCATTAAGGATATGTGGGGGACAAGCATGGGGGACAAAGAGGGGGAATCCTCTACCTTTGTCTCCTTGGCCCAATGGTCCAAGTCTTCTAGAAGGTCCAATTGGGCTCCTAATGGTCTTGAGGCCCAATGTAGAAAGTGGACCCCTTACATGAATTGTAGCCCATATTACAAGCTTGACCCATTACACTCATAAATACTCAAATACACACCAAGACACTCGTAATAAACATACAAAAACTCAATACCTAGGTGGAGACTCCATGCTATCACCAAGCCACAAGGAGGTCGGCGTCGCTCGAGTCGTGCTACGTGTCTGATAACGACGGCTAGCTCTGGTGTCCTCACCAGTTTGGCTGGGTTAAAACTATGCCCTATTTATAAGCTAGAGTTTCCAATTAAATTATAAGGGATTTAATCGAATTTTCTTATTTCACCAACCCATATTTGACGAAGAATAAAGAATTTCGGTGCAGTTCAGTAATTTGATTTCCCACCTAATGACGTATGCATTGACGTTTTTTACTTAATCAGGATTAGATTAGGGCTAATAGTTAATCATTATTAATCTAATTTCTATAGTGTTGCTACAATGTGTCAACTGTACCGCTACAGTACCAGTGACTTTGCCTTCTCATAATCGTGCTGCGAATCTTGTCGTTCGCGTTATCACGTGGGATTATGATTTGTGTTAATGTATTTGATACTTTATAGACCTAAAGAAAAATATTGTATAATGTGTTTTATCTTTCATCATTTCTTTTCACATGTATAAATGTATATGCAATTCCGAGTTGTTACAATATAGAAATAGATAAGATACATCCACAGTGGAATCGTTGAAGACCATGAGTACGTATGACCAGACACACACACCACAGACAACTCCAAATGATAGACAAGTGTAGGCATTGATCTCGTTGTGCTCCAGTGGTTAGGTCTATTTGAAAAAGACAACTTAACATATGGCTGTTATTGTGAAATACTAGCGTGAGCAAGCACTGCATGGTTCAATGCATGTGCCAAAGATGTTGATATCCATGAGAGGAGGTGCAAGAAACATATTCTATGTTATTCTTGTTGGTCTGTCAGACCAATGATATTTAGCTGATGTTTGTTTAAATAATGATCATAAACAGTAGAAGCAATTGATCACGCCTCGATGTTAGATTTCATGCATAATGCATGTGGACAAGGGAAGCAGGTGCATTCATGACTTTTACCTAGGTAATTTTTGACTTATTTAGCTCATCTAATCTAATAGATATATGAAGTAAAGGGTAATTATCAGAGATATTTACATTTCAATATATTTTTATAATGCTTGATTGCACAAATATTCAATTCAGAAGTAATAGTTTATTTCTCCTCAAAATCCATCTAGGAATAGGTTTTGGAAACTGTATCCAAAATCTGATCGAATATTTAACGAATAGCTTGGTCATCGGGTCATTAGTTACAATTGATATCCTTATTTAGGCATGACCTTGACCGGTGCCTGATAATAAAACAACCTTATCATGAGGAACTATATGATAAAAAGATCAATGCATTACATAAGGCACAAATAATGCAAGGTAGATAAGGATAATTGAGGATGAGAAGTGTAGACTTTGTTTGTCTTTTGCTCAAGAGAAAAGTAGGAGTCTATCTGGATCATTTTGGCAAAGTTGTTCATCATGGGAAAATCGAATTTGTAGTTGAATTAGAAATGAAAGGATAAGAAGCCATTTTCTTAGGACTTGTCGTTGATGCCAGAAGGATGCAGAATGATGTCGCAGGTGGGCAACCACGACGGGGGCACGAGGCTGGGCTTCTGAGAGTTTGTGCTACAACACTGGTCATGGTTGTCTGCGAGCAGTTGGCTTGGGCCAAGACAGGGGAAAGGGAAGGGTCGCGGGACTGGGACTTCGGTCTGTGGCTCGCTACGTGCTGATTGGGTGTTGTGGGCTGGGAGGCTAGCTATTGGGTGCTGGCCGTAGGGTTATGCTCCTGCCCGTCAGGGTGGACCGACGGCCTTGTTAGGTCCCTTAGTGCAGCCAAGCGGATCTAGAGGGGGGTGAATAGATCCTAAAAAAAATATCCAATTAAAACATAAGATTGAGATCGCTGGATCTCAGATAAAACTTTACACAACGAAAATTAGTTCAAGCACTTAGTATCTTCTGAAGTAAATTCTTTGGTGTGCGCAGAGATATTAGAGTAAACCACAGATAGACAGATTCACACGTAGTGATGTGTGTGAGACAAAGATCGAACATGATCAGTGCATGTATGTGTGAGCAATTGTGCAAACAGCAAGAAGTCTGATAGATAGTGAACAACTCACAGTGTGTGCAGTTGTTCGAACAGATCAAATAGTGTAAATAAGAAGTGCAAGTACCTTTGACTAGGATAGAAGGTAAGGAAACAATCACACACAGAGGTAAACCACTGCACTGAGAATTTTTAAGGTGGTTCAGTCTACACCTAGCAGACCTACGTTCACCCCTCACTCAACCAAGTGAGGCTTCCCTTGGACAAGCAAGAACCACAGAGAAAAACTCCGCTACAAACGCTGATTCCACAGCTTAAACAGGAGGAACACTCTCCTCCCACACTCTGAATTAACATAGTGCAACTGTGTACAGCACCCAGCTGTACACAACCCTGATCGTGCGAACTTGCACGATCAGAATCGCTGCTCACATCAGTACAACGAGGAACACTCCTCAATGCTCTGATCTATCAGAGCAAACCGTGAACATCACCCAGCTGCTCACAACCCTGATCGTGTAATCCAGCGCAATCAGGAATGCTGCTTAACAACATCACACGAGGAACAAGTTCCTCACGCTCTGGTCACCCAGAGCAACCACGTGCACAGTGGAGTTCTGTGCACAAACACTCACCATGCTTCCAAGCACGGCCAGACCGAACTAAAAATGAAACAAGTAACAAGAAAAGAAAAAAAAATAGAAAAACAAGGAATGTAGCTCTTGAAGTCCCGCAATCAATGACACCCAAGAGGGAGGTGAATTGGGTGTTTACAACTTTTATGAAAACTTTTGACCTTTTTGAAATATGTGATATAAAGCTAATCAATAGGTTCAAAACTGTTTGTTTACAAATTAGATTTATCAAACTTAATTAGATGATGATATAGATTATGCAAGATATACGTGGATAAATCCGGAATCACAATTACACTAACACTCACGTAGAATGGAGGTAGAAGAAAAGGACCAAACCACACAATTCAAAACACAATGCACATCGGTTTTTAAGGTGGTTCGGATGCAACGACGGCAATCCTACGTCCACCCCTCACCAAACCCGGTGAGGCTTCACTCGGGGATAAATCCCCAAACGGAGACGACGCTCCAACCACACACGCAGGACGACACCTGCCCATACACACGGGGACGCACCCCAACACACACACACACACGGAGACGAGGTCTCCAACACGATCCAATAAGCGGATCAATAAAACACACTGATGTGAGACGATCCTCCGAGTCTGAGATTTTCTTACCTTTCAATTTTTTTTCCTTTCCCCCCCTTTTTTTTAAAAAAAACTTGATTTTTAGCTTCTACTTCTCCTCATCAATTCCTTCTTTCATAAATAGCATTATCACAGAGGTCAGCAAAAGGAAGCTTGGCTTAAACACCACGTACCCAACACCTTGCACCAACCCTCATGGAGTTAGAATTCACTTAAAATTCTTCAGGGCTTCACAACCTTTACTGCATACTCATTTGTTTACTCTCTTTCCAACCGAGTTAGCTTCCAAGGCACTACTTCACAGCTACACCAGTGGAAACTACCGGTACTGCCTTGTGATATCACTTCCAGCGACTTCTGCCACTTCAAGTGGAAGGGCAGTTCCCCACGGTCCGAGCGTCCGAGATTCTCTATTCTTTTCCATTTTCTCTTTTTCATTTTTTCACTTGTTACCGTGACATGCATATAGCGTGAGAGAGAACAAAGAGGTGAGGATGTGAGAGAAGAGAGAAGGGGGATCACGTAAGTGGTTTAAAGAGAGAGTTAGAGTGAGATGGGAGAGAGAGGCATGTAGAGAGAGAATGGAGAGGATGAGCGGCGTCATCGGCGGAGCAGCGAGCTCGGGAAGGTGGCCTTGCTAGGATGGAGGCGGGCACTCGCCCATGCATGCTCGGGAGGCCGTCATACTCAATGGGACAGTCGTTGCCGTGCTCGCCATGCCCGAGCACGGGGGTGCTCGCCACGCTCGGAGGGGAGCGTGCTCGCCATGCTCGTGGGTCACCTTGCTCGGGAGGGAAGGCCTTGGTCGGGAGGCCTTCACTCAACCATGCACGCTTGGGAGGGCCGACGTGCTCGACGGGATAGTCGGTGCTGGGCTCGGACGCCGCTGCATGGGCCGTTGCCGTGGTCGGACACCGCTGCGGGGGCAGTTGGTGACAAGGTCGTTGGCGTGGTGGGGCGAGTACCGTGCTCAGGGGCGGGACCACGGTGTGCCTGGACGCTGGTAGGAGGTGAGCAATGGAGGTCTGTCCGGCCGCGGAAATGGGTTGCTCGAGTTCGTTGTGGTGGTGCCGCCGTGGGGTTCCCTACCCATGCGTGCAAGTTGGTGGAGGCGGGAACGGCCTGCAGAGAGTAGGGTAGCACTTGGTGGTTGTTCCTTGGCTGCTGGTAGGGTTTGCTGGCCAGTGCGGTGCCAGCCATCGGTGCCAGCCATCGTTGCCTGTGGGGTAGCGGTGTGGGGAGTGCACGTTGGCGGTGGGTAACGATGGATGGGAAGGCTTACTCGTGAGGCTGTGTGTGTGGAGGGTGGGCTAGGGTATGCCAAAAATGGCGGACCGGTATGGGGTGGTGGAGAGCCTGCTCGGGCTTGGACACCGATGGTGTGGGTGCGGCGGGAGATAGCAAGATGAAGGGTGGGAGTTGGTGCTCATAGGGGGAGGCGAAAGTGGGCTTGCCCGGGAGGGGCGTGGCGTGGTCTGGCGGGCCTGCCAGGTACGACACCCACCGATGGGAGGAGGAGTATCCACACGTTTGGTTCATCAGGTGACTGCCATGAGTTTAATCCTACAAGCAAGATAGTCAGGGTTAATACCATGCTTGTTCACATTAAAGAGGTTATGAAACCTCTTGCCTCTTGTAAAACCAACATATGCAAACCAAGGATCAAGACCATGTAACCGTTGCCATTTGACATCTCAGCCATACATAGATAACATGAGTATGAGCAATCAACCACAAGTTTAGTTATCATCACTTAATCACACATTAAGTTTAGTTATCATCAAAACCATAACTTAATAATCACACCAATCATCAAAACCATAACTCAACAGCTCTTAACAGAGCACGAACACTTTAGATTTGATCTACAAGTCTTATCTGAACAGATCGAAAATGAAGACTCCTTGGCTGATGACACACTCTCTCTTCCTGTAATAGATCTGAAAGTGGCTCTTTCACTCGGTGGCTACTTTCTTTCTTTCTCTGTCTCTTCCTCTTCTTCTCTCTATCTCTTTCTCTGATCTCTCTTCGAAATTCTCCTAACTGCTCACTCTTTTCTTTCTCTTTGAATGCTTTCTCTTTAGCTCTCTTAGCTTCTTCGCAGCCCACACAGTAGCAATACTTCTTCGCAAGGACTTGGGCATGTTTATATAGAGCAGAAAGTAGGACATTTTCTAGATAATCTGACCTTTAGAGCTAAAATACCGTTGGTCCATGTGTCAATAGTGAATATTCTTCTCCTGGGATCATTCCAGAACTCAAGACACGTGTCTTGGATCGTGTACCCATGATTGGAGGTCGCAGCCACGTGACTGACTTAAGTTGCACGTGCTGGTACGGCCAAGTCAAAGTCAGTCGACTGACTTTCAGTTTAGTCGACTGGTTTTTCCCAAAATCAGTTGACTCGTGCTTCAAGGTTTGCTGACTTATGCTGGCAAGGCTTCAACTGCGTGTTACTAGCTTTGTGCAGTTGCTGCTAGATACTGTAGTTGATGCCAATGGTTTATGCTGCTTCTGCTACTGTTGTTGCTGAATGTGGCTTTGATGCTGCAGGTTTGCTTGTGTAATTGCTGCTTATTGTTCCAGAAGATCTGCTGAATGCTGCTGTTGCTAGATGTTTTGGCTGATTTGATGCTACTGTTGAACTGTCGACGCATAGCTTCATTGCGTCGACCCTCCTACTGAATTCAAGTGTTTCTTGTTCAGTTGCGTCGACTCCATGACTTTATTGAGTCGACGCAGCCTTCATGTGGATTTGCTTCTATTGAAGTTGTTGACTGTTGCTTTTGATGCTGGCATTTGCTTTGATGGGTCGACGCATAGCTTCATTGCGTCGACTCATGCTACCTTAGTCTGTTGAAAGTCGGTCCATTGTGTCGACTCACAGCTTGATTGAGTCGACGCAGCCTTCATATAGCCTATGTTGCTGCTTGTCCATCCTTTAAAATACCAGCTTCAAGACCATTAGATGTGGAGTCAATAATGAGAACAGCACAAATGGCCTTTGTTGCTTGCTTGATCTCTGCTGAGTGCCCTTCTGGTATGTCACAACATTCATAGTTGTGTCAACTAAGTTTATGGACTTAAGCAAAAATTTAGTTGACCTCAGCTACACATCTTAGTTGATTTGAACTGAGCTTCTGTTGACTTGAACTACACTTTACAGCCTACTGACTTTTCAACCTTTGTTTTCACATATTTATCCTGAGCTGTAGGCACTATTGACATCATCAAGACAAACAACATATCAGACTCATCAATGAGTCATAGTGAGACATCATCAAAACCAGAGACCCAAGAAGCCTTTGATGGTCGTGACCCTACTCACAGACGGAGGTTGATGGAGGAATAGGGAAAAGGGAGGGCGGACATCGGCGATGATGGTTGGCCGCGTGAGGCGAGGCAGGGTGGGCTGGGCTAGGCATGTTCACAACATAAGAAGAAAGGGAAGCACGGTGGCAGTGGGGGGGTCGTAGGACTTGACTCCGGCCGGTGGCTCGTTGCGCGCTGGCTAGACGTTGCAGATCGGACAGCTAGCTGTTGGGCACTGGTCGTAGGGTTATGCTCCTGCTCGTCGGGGTGGATTGCCGACTTTTGATGGTCGCGACCCTACTCGCAGATGGAGGTTGACGGAGGAATAGGGAAAGGGGAGGGTGGACGGCGGCAATGGTGGTTGGCCGCGTGAGGCGGGGCGGGCTGAGCCTGGCCCGCTCGCGAAAGAATAAGAAGAGGAAGAAGAAGAAAATGAAGCATGGTGGTGGGGGGCATGGCGTGAGAGGCCAAGGGTGACAGCGGTGAGCGATAAGGGGGAGGATGATAGTAGACCAAGGGGGTAAGGTGCGGAAGAGGTGGAAAACTGCTTACTCGTTGAGGATGAGGGCATAGTTGGATGGAGCGAGGGGGAAGAGGGGAGCCGGGGAGGCGAGGAGGCGGAGGGGGCTTGAGGAGTCTTCAGGTGTCAGGAAACTCTGATCTAGAAGGAAACTGAAGGAGTCCATGGGGGAAAGGAAATTGCGTGGGAGAGCAGTTACATAATACTTCCAAAATTAGAAAAAAATGAAAATACCCGCGAGTTTGAAGAGGGGATTCTTAAGGAGCATTTTTAATAAACTTCTCTTAATATTATTTGGGGGTTATAAATATTTTAAGGGTAATATAAAATGAAATGCCTATATTTATAATATTTTTGGGGCGATTTTAACTAATGCCACTAAGCAAACTGCCCCTATATAAAGGGTAAATATGTGATTAGAAGGATTTTTACTCTCCCCCAACTAATGTCAAATTGGCACCATAACCTTCCAAATGAGATTTGGATTGCCTCGGGTCACCGTAGTTTTCCCCCTATTTGAGGAGAGCGACCCCTCTCGCCATCACCATTTTTTGCAGCACAAACACTAGAGAGGGAGTGTGAGGGGCGGAGGAGGGGCTAGAGCGCGCGAGAGGGCACCCGAAGCTATCTTCTTCTATGGGTGCGTTCGACATTCTTTTATTTTGCTTTGATTTATGTGGTCTCATTCGTTTTATTGTCTGATTAGGCATGTTTCTTTGAGTTGCTGGTAAGTTTAAAGTTTACTGCACACTCAGGATGCATGTGTTGTACACCTTGGGTGTGCAATACTTTTAAATTTTTATTTTTTTAAAAATTCTTAGAGTGACCCTTGAGATATCTTAACTTGTAGTGTTAGTCACGTCACTATCTGATCATTTAAAAAAATAAAAATGAAATGAGCCATTTTTTAAAAGAATAGATCCAATATTATTAATTCAATCTGATTTTTTTATTTCTTTCTAGGTAATTCTTTGGTGACGTAACTTGCATCTCAAGTTAGAATATTTTTGGGCCACTCCAATAATTTTTTTAAAATAAAAAAATTAAATATTATACAAATGTACAACACATCTTAAATGTGTAACTAGTCTTTCTATTCTCTTTATACGTTTATTTTATCTCCTCCCTCTAATCCTCTCCTTATTCCTCCCGTTTTTAATATGAGACTTTGCCCCTCTTTGATAGAAGGATAGACAAATGGGGAGATATCCCTCCTGATTTAATTTATCTTAGAGTTTAGCTCCATTTATTTTGGTAGATAACATATTAAATGAGAGGATAAATTGTTTCACCAATTTTGTTGGATCAATTTAACTACGATATATAAATATTATCTCTCGTTATAATTAAATTAAATTTATTATCTTATTAAATTAAAAAATAGATAAAATGAGACTTATCTCCTAAATTAGCAATGGATACCCTTATGTCAAAGAGGGGCTAGTGCATACAGCATACTTACGGGAGTCAAGGTGCCAGGCACTCCTTAGGCGGCCGGGCGCCGTTGAAGGATCAAGGTGTTGACCCGTGTTTGTCACAGAGAAGGTAAACCAGACGGTGGGCGGGCTGGGTGCCAAGGCAGCCACCTAGTCGCGCGGCCCGCTTTCATCCGTGACCCGCCTCACTTCGAGTCCGACGTTCGCGAGCTGCCACGCTCGACCCGTTTTGAATTTCGCGGATCCCCATTTTAAACCCTTTGCAAACCCCCGATGGCCCGATCCCCATTCTGACCCTTCACCCCCGATCCCCCTTCCCTCCCACTTCGGACCCTAGGGTTTGCAGTGGTCCCCCTCCTCCGCCGTTGGTGACCCTCCTTCGCCCGTCGGTCACCGTCCTCCGACGCCATCGCCGTCGTCCTTCGCCGCAGGAGCGACCGTCATCGTGTCTTACACCGCCGGAGCATCATCTTCCGTCGCGGCTGCCACGTCCACCGCCGGACCGTCATCTACGCGCCGGAATAGCCAACTCCGCCGCCGGTATCTACCATCTCCGGTATGTCTCTATCTTTCTTTCTCTCTCTGTCTCCCCCACAGAGGCACAGACCAGTCTCCATTCACCCCACAGTCCCGACACACACTCTCTCTCTCTCTCTCTGTGTGTGTCCGAGCCCCAACAGAGGACCCCTCCCCCCTCTCTCTCTCTTCTGTGTGTCTCCCCCCGTCCCCATTCGACCTCCCTGTCTCCCCACTCTCTCCTTCTCTCTGTAATCGTCGTGCAATTTAATTTTCTGTAATCGTCGTGCAATTTAATTACTGTAATTTCTTCATATAATCTAAAATTTTTATTTAAATTATATATATTTTATTTTTATTTTATATATTAGAAGATATATATATTTTGATTGTTTAATTAATGACCGAAGTGTTGTCCCGTGAACAGCTTGGTTCGCCTTGTCACTTGACAACTGGCTACGAGGCACTCGTGGTGGGTTAGAACTTAGAAGTGGGATAGGTTGGGTGGCGGGACATTTTTTTCTGGTTTGTTTTTTGCATTTCCGCCCTACTTTCTAGTGTTAGATTTCAAGGGATCAAATTTAATGGTGACCTGGTTGAGGGGAAGTAATGGTTCTGCTTTGTTTTTCATCTCAGGAGATTAGGGTTGTCAGTTCTCATCTTTTGAGTTCGTTCTGCTGTGTTATCTAGTTCTATGAATTTCCCACTTGCTTTTGTCAATTACATTACACATGAAGCGAGAGCTGGATGTTTACTTTATTTTGTTCATACGACCAGGGAGAAGGACCAAATTATTTGTCACTTATCCGTTGAAGAGTACTCTTCCTCTCCAATCGGTTCTTCCAGCGAAGAAGGGGAAGAAGGATGCTGGGCGGGTTGTATGGGGATCTTCCTCCACCATCCTCATCGGCCAATGCTGATGAAGAGAGGAGCAGCAACAACTCGGCTGTCTGGTCGAGCAGTGCCAAGATGGCGCCGCCCACCTTGAGGAAACCTTCATCTATGTATACGCCGCCACCATCTGTGTTGAGAAACCAGCAGTCGCAGAGCAAGGCAAAGGCTGTTGCCTTGCCAGCCATGAAAGCTGCGAGTACCTCTGTTTTGCCATCCTCGTTACCTGAAAATGGCATAACAAGTCCATCATTTCAGCCGGCACTCGTCGGGGTGACATCTACAATAATTGACGAGTATGATCCTGGAAGGCCAAATGATTATGAGGAATACAGGAGAGAAAGAAGTAGGAAGGCGAAGGAGGCTGCTATACGTAGGGAACTTGAGAATAGGCGTCGGGAAGAAGAGGAGAGAGAGCGAGAACGTGAGCAGAGAGAAAGAGAGGCTGCTGAAAGGGAGGCAAGGGATCATGAGTCAAGATCTTCATCACTCAATATTTCAGGCGAAGAGGCTTGGAAACGACGAGCTGCATTGAGTGGTGTTCCACCAAGATCACCTTCTCCACCATCCAACTCAGAAGGTTTCACCATTGGAAAGTCAGGATCTGATGGTCTAGGTGTTGGTGCTGGTGGACAGATGACTGCTGCTCAGAGGATGATGGCAAAGATGGGCTGGAAGGAAGGTCAGGGATTAGGGAAGCAGGAACAGGGAATTACGACCCCTTTGATGGCTAAAAAGACAGACAGAAGAGCCGGCGTTATTGTAAATGCCAGTGAAACTAAAGCAGAGAAGAAACCAAAGAGTGTCAACTTTAACACCCCACCTACTCGTGTTATGCTTCTTAGGAACATGGTATGTACCCTGATGTTATTCCATTTTAATGACGCTGGACTAACCTACCTATTGTATTTCGGTAATGTCTTCTTTTAGTTGTTATGGTACATAATCTTTGCTTTTGTTCAGTTAGAAAATTGACTTCTTGTGATATTTGGAGAATTATTCTTCTAGTTCAAGGTCCAAGCCTGTGTTATTGCACCATGGATATTATGATGTAAGTTTAGCTTAAAAACACATACATTCAAATTATTTATCTCGAAAAGTGATCCACTCTTGTGTCGCTGAACATGGACGTAATGTTGAGGGGCATAGCCAGTACTTTGGCATTAAGAGGGGGGGGGAGCTAATCTTTCTGCTAGCTCTATTTTTGGTAGAAATATTGATTTATTTCACAACTATAGAAAAATTTGTAATAATTGTATACTATTGTAATAAGAAATATTGTTGCATTACATTTTTTATCACCTTATTTGCTGCACTTTTTTTCCCCCACAATCCAATCTGAAAATCAGACGGCAGAGAAATGTTAACTTATCCTCGGAGGACTAGGGAGCACCATATTTAAATTTTAGACCAAACTCATGTGTGCTATTCAATCTCTTGATCAGTCGAGGAGAGATAAGAGTAGCAAATGGGGTGATGAAAAGTTTGATACCATGGTATTCTTCTTTTAATAAAGCAACAATAAAGAGATAATGACAGAGTAGATGATGGTTATGTTTTGTATATTTATATTTTTTGACAAATTAAGAGGCTCTTCACTGTCACTTACATAATTTTAGTGTTCTCTCAAATAGGTGCTTGCATCCTATTTCATTGGTAGTACCTATTTAAACAAGAAAGTTACCAACATAGTTCATATGAGAGGAAGCTAAAATACTACCCATTAGGGGGGAGAGGAGAGGGGGCCAGTCATTAAGAAGTAGTTGAAAATTTGTGTCATTAACTTAGGGGAATTTAATTTTGGGGGGGGGGGCATGGCCCCCTTGACTCACAATGCCACTGGTGGTGATGCAGTGTTAGTCTTGCTTGGCAACTCTTTGTCGTACACGTTTGTTTTTACATGGTGGCTTGGAGACTCCCTTTTTTTCTCCATGCTGATTGTGATTCTCAAGAATGTTTGCAATCGTTTTAGTTTGTTGCCAATTTTCACTTAATTTTAATTGTAAAAAAACTATTCATTTTTTGTTTCCATTTCATTTGTGTTCATTATGATCTGTTTACACACCATTCTGTTTCCATTTGGTGTCCATTCCATGCGCATGCTTGTGTGTTTTTGTTTTTTTTGACCAACAAGGCCATAATTCATTGAAATATAAGAAGGGAAAGACAGTACAAAACAAAAAAGGAAGCTCTACGAAGATGGTAGAGACCAGTTTCCCTCCCACCAATTGCTGCACTAGCCATTACAGAATGTAGGTTTTGTTACAAAGTTAGCTATGGTTGCCCAATTCTAGAACCATATGCACAAACATTTTCACAAGTCTATAGAATAACACTCCAATCAAGATTTTTTTGAAAAGTGGGTATAACCACTAAATAAAAAGAAAGAGGGATTTATGTGTAAACAGTCAGCTCCCAAAAGAATCCCTTTACGACAATTCTTTGCCAAGCGGGCAATCCCTTTACGACAATTTTGGCTCAAGGTTGATTAGTTTGAGTCAGATTAGGAATGGGGTTTGAGTTGGCCTTTGATTAAGACTGTTTAATTTGATTTATAGTTGGATTTTGAACATGTAATGAGAATCATCTTTCCGTATTTATATTAGCAATCAAAGAGTTAATCATTGAAGGGAGAAAAACAATTACTGTGGGGGGTGGGGAGAGAGAGGACTGAACATGTAATTAGAAGCATCTTTCCATATTTATGTTGGCAATCAAAGTGTTAATTCTATAAGGGAGAAAAACAATTACTCTTTGAAGTGGAGTTTGGGGGGGGGGGAAGCTCTGAAACATTTTGCCTTGCGAAAATTCAGTACTCCAACGTTAACAGTGGAATTTTTTTGGCTACAAACGGGATATTTGCGAGCTTCCTGACACTATGTTTTTTTATGTTTCTGTTACCTTGTGACATTCTCCGTGCTTCTGTTAAGGGTGACAATGGCCCAAGCGCAATAATAAACATCAGGCTGAAGTGTGACCCAAACATTTTTTAGAAGCAAGCCCAGGTCTAATGTTATTCATGATTTTGGGCTCAGGCTTGGGCTCAATGGTGAGTTCTTTCGTGACTTTTGAAAATGGACAATCATATGTATGCCAACTCCTTATGCATAGTTTAAAATAGAACCCTCCTACAGATCCAGTCTTTTGTAAAAGAACCTAATGTAGCAGATTGTCAAAAGAGGGCATTAGCCATTTCAGAATAATTAAGAATAAGAAAAAGCAATACCACATAATTAAATGATACAAGTGTTTGATGTAGATATGTAGACCAAGCAAGGCAGGATCACGGGTTAGGCTCGGATGGGGGGCCGAAAACCTGATCTGGATCAGTTGGATCGGGTGATCCAAGTCCGAACGGCAGCCGATCCAGGCCGGTCCCTTTCTTTAATATTTAAAGGTTAACATGTATGTATGCAAACTTTCAAGGTTTCATACAAAATGTCAACCCTACTTTACTTTTTACTGTGCTGTCCTCGTTTCCCCCCTTCCCTTGCCTTGCAAATGGCCGCTCCACTGTGGAGGAGAGGAACAACGGAGGAGGAAGCTGTGGTGCGGCAACGGCTCTAGTGGCAGGTGGCACTGGTGCCGGGGCAGGTAAGTATTTTTCCGTTCTGTTTCATTTTTTCCCCTCTTTTTCTTCTTCTCCTTCTCCTCTAGTTCTTCTTCTTCTCTTCTTACTTAAACTGTTACGTGCCTTCTTCTTCTTCTTCTTTTTCTTTTTCTTTGTTTTTTAAACTTGGGTGGAACTGGACTAGGGATCACATTGGATTGGCTGATCCCAGTGTGGGATTGCCCGATCTGGTCCGATCCAAGACCGATCCATCCGATCCGGCCGATTCTCAAGAAGACTTGGGGTCGGGTTCTGGTCACTTTGGTCCAAAACTGATCAGATTGGCTGATCTGGGCCGATCTGATCTGATTCTGCTTTCCATGATAAATAGGCTAGGTGACTTAGGTGAACGTGAGGTGGGGAGAGGCATTTTTGGCTCGCCTTGCGTTGGCTCATTGCCTAGGCAAGGGAGCGATCACCTTTGATAACATAGTTAGGGGATCCTTCAGCCTTCCCAGGTTGGCCATTGCTGCCGAGTCCATTGCTTGCTGTACAATTCTTCTATAGAAAATTCGTCCACTAGCTAGTTCATCGGAATTTGTATAGGCAATCATTTAACTGGGAATTCCTTGATATTTAAGGTCATCAATTAGCTTAGGTGATCAAGGCACACAATTTCAGAGAGAATTCATACATCAGAGGTCACAGGTTGCCATCTGTAACATTTGATGATCTTGAGAAGCTAATCTTTGTTTGAATTATGACAAAGCAGGAGTAAATAGTGATCTTATTGCAGATGACCACTAGTTGATGTTTCAGCTTCTAATTCCTTGATCACCAGGTCTGGTCTCCGAGATGGTATTTCTTGGTCTAAATTGGACATGCTTTTGATTTTTCTTGACTAAGAGGTCCACTTTCCCACTTTCCATAAAAAAAAGAAGGTGCACTTCCCAAGAGTGGAGGCCTTATGACTAATATCACCAGATGGCACATTTTCAAAATGGAAAGATTTTGGCTGAGAGGAGGGCTTTGTGTGGCTAGCAAGGGGAGTATTAATAGAACCTTCAGAGAAAGATTCAGCTGTGGCCAGGTTGATCAAATGGCTGAAGAAGCTAGGTCAGGTGACTCAGGTCTTGGCACAATTTTTTTTTTTTGGGGGGGGGTGCTGGGGTGGGAGTGGGGACACTCCTGGGGAAGAAGTCTGAATAGAAATTTCATAATGAGAAGACGAAGAGAAGAAGAGGGCTTTATGTGGGTGGTGAGGAGTGTTGATAGAACCTAATGCCTGCATCTTCGTCATTATGCTTTGATGAGTGGCATCAAGGGGAAGGTGCAGAAATTCAATAAGGAGTTTTAAAGTGGGTAAGTCGTTGCTCCCTTTTGATGGAAGGGGCGGTTCACTGCTGAGATTGGGAAAAATTAGCAGAAAAGTTCGATTCCAGATTTGCGGGTTGAGGTTGGAAAATTAAACTTTTATCAGTTGTGGGGTTGCCAATCCGTGTTCTCTAGCCTACTGATTTGTTTTTCTCTCTTTGTTCATAATCCCAAGAATTAGAACAAGGAAGCTAGAATTCATAGGATGCATAATTTGTTGCCGTTGTAATACAGGTAAATGCAGAGGATGGCATAATAACAGTTGAGGAACATTTGCATTTGGGCACAAAAAATCTAGGGGATTCTAAGTTGACACTAGTGTCCTGGGTATGTGGCTGTATGGGAAATAGGGACAGAGGAAGGGGTTTATGGAAAGAGGTGATTGACAGGAATATTATAGAAGATCCAAAGTTTAGGAACCCTGGACTGATAGGGAAATGGAATGGTATTCTCTAAGCCAGTGATGTGGTTCACTTAAAAAAAAAACACTTTCATAAAAAGGCTAGTGATGTGGTTAGTATGGAGAATACCGTATAGGACTGATAGTTTAGTAGCTCTGGCAAGCTTCTCTGACGGCAATGGAGTTGGATAAGTTTGGATACTGAGGTTGAAGAGGAACCTATTCAAGAGATCGGGGAATCCATGAGGATGTAGTACATAAGGTTAAGGTAGGTTGATTAAAGTGGAGAAGTGCATCTGGGAGTACTTTATGATCAACATGTCTCTTTGAAGCTTGAATGAAAGTAGAACCACTGTGAGAGAAGTTATGTTGTATGGAAGTCATGTTGGGTGTCAAAGACGGGCCTATACGAAAAATGTGTGCATTAGAGATTAGGATCTTAAGATGGATATGTCGTAAGATGAGAAAGGATAAGATTCAAGACAAGCATATGTGTTGAGGCTTATGTATAGCTCAAATAGGCTTTAGATAGTTGGTCATTTGCATCTATCATCCAAATTCAGCACTGGTTAAAAAGATCAAAGTTGTAGAAGATCATAGTTGTCAAGGCGACAAGGCGACCAAGGCGAGCTTGGGGTCCTCGAGTGCCTAAGCGCTTAGGCGTCTGCCTAAGTGGCACTTAGGCGTCAAGTTCATAAATAAATGTGATCATTAATATATATGTAATTTTCTATATAAAAGTTAATCATGATCATTACAAATATAGATAACAACAATAGTATGGACAAAAATAAAAACTAATAGAAATGACATTGCAATAACATATAAAAATGAATTTTGAGATAAAATTAACAACAAAAATTAGACTTTTAGAATGAAGAATCAAATACTAACCTGATATTTGCCAATTTCTTCCAAACATCTGCAAATCATATTTAAAATAGCATACAAGTAATAATGCTTATACCAAAAGAAACAAACATCACCAATTATCACCACATGGACAAGCATATATTTGGACAAACAAACGAGGAATTAAGGAAGTAGCATAGACAATAGTAGACATAAAAGTCATACAATATCCAGCAAAAAAATAACATATTTAAATTTTAAAACCAAACATTGCATTCTCAGGTGCTCTCTCATTTGAAGCTTCAAGATCCTCATCTCCATCTTTATCACCACCTTCATCATTTGACACCCATGGTGCATCATCATCATCTGTCTCTTCTTCCTCATTCTCCAATTCATCTTGTTCATCATCACCCTCTTCCATAGAATGTGAAGTGCTTCCTCTTGAGAGTGTGTCTCTTCTAGCCCTTTGTTCTGATGTGCCCATTGCTATATCCACCATTTCCCAGGTAAGGTCATCTCCTTCATGAACTACATCATCGCCATCTTTAGTCATCCACTCACTTCCCCAATTTAAATCTCTTAAACATATTGGATCATATCTCTCTGGATGTTTCTTCCTTTCTAAGAATCTTTCACGAAGGCGCCGATTGTATTGAACATAGACTAAATCATTAAGTCTTTTATGCTCTAATCTATTCCTCTTTTTTGTATGAATCTGTAAAAGCACAAAGATAAGATTAATGACTTTAACACAAATAGATTTCTTACAAATTTATTTTAAAAGACTACTTACAAATTCAAATATGCTCCAATTACGTTCACAACCAGAAGAACTGCAAGTCAATCCTAAAATCCTCAAAGCAATGTTCATGAGTTCTGGTGTATCTCCATATTGCATCCACCAATCAGCTAGAGTAACATTTAACAAGGAAAATTTAATTAAAATCACACATCCTCATGAAATCAGAAATAATACACAAAATAATAATTTAATCAAATTACTCACTTGGCAATCTCCTATCACGAGCTCTGATTGACATTGAAGTTCCAAAAGCACCTCTTGCATTCATATATAATACCATCTGATCATTGATCTTGTCTTGTATATCAGTATTTGGCTCCATCCTTTCAACACATGCTAAGAAAGAATTTGAGAATTTTGTAACTGCAGCAGGACCATCTCTCGTACGGGCTTCATAATATAATTTTGGGTTCAAGAAAAATCCTGCTTCATGTAGAGGACGATTCATTTGATCCTTCCAACGTCGCTCTACAATTTTCAACACAGGTTGATACTTAGTTTCCTTAGAACCAAAGTTCTCAATTATTTGCTTCTTTGCATGTTCCATTGCAGCATAAATGTATCCCATTGCAGGTTTCTCATCTGCATCAACCAACCTCAAAACCTGCAAAATGGGTTGAGATGCTCTCAATATCTCTTCAATGGCATGCCAAAACTTCACTTGAAAAATAATTGAAGAAACATTTTTTCCCTTATTTGTCTTTGCCCATACACTGTTATGCCATGCATCTGAAGTGAACAATCTTCGTAAACCTTTCTTTACGGCATCGTCATGCAACCTTTCCAACGTGAGAAAGGCTGTGGCAAATCTTGTCACTCCAAACCTTACAAGTTCTCTTCCTTTTGTCTCCTTCCTCATGTGGTCAAGCAAACGAGTGTGGGTGTATATATATGTTGTCAACTTTTTAGCTTTTGAGATGGTACCTGCATAAGCTTTCAATTTGCCAATGTCTTCTAGCATGAGATCAAGACAATGGGCAGCACAAGGCGTCCAAAATAATTGTTTCCTTTTCTCCATCAACATTCTACCTGCTGCAATGTTATAAGATGCATTATCTGTCACAATTTGAACAACATTCCTCTCTCCAACTCTTTCAACCATCCTATCCAACAATTCATACAACAGTCCTGCATCTTCTCTCTGATGAGAAACATTAAATGATTCCATAAAGTAAGTGCCTTCAGGATAATTTATCAAGAAATTGATTAACTTTCTTTGCCTTTTGTCTGTCCACCCATCACACATGATAGTGCACCCATAAGTCTTCCAATGTTGCATATATTCAACATGCAAACCTTTTGTTTCCTCTACCATTTCTTTGAGGAGAGGCACTCTCAACTTATGGTAACTAGGTGGCTTAAATCCTGGTCCAAATCGCCCTACAAGTTCAAACATTATCTCAAAACTTCTTAATTTGGCCGCATTAAAAGGCACTCCACCTTCATAAAACCATGTTGCTATAGCTTTCTCAACTATCTTTTTTTCTTCTTTTTTCATTCTAGACTCCAACGTACTTTGCACTCTTTTCCCACTCCTCCTTGCATCTACAAAATCTTCAGCACTCATTCTTGCAAAAACATCCATTGAACCTTTGACAACCTTTTTACTTGAACTTGACAGTGGCACTGACACATTGGAGCCCTTCTTTGATCTTTCAACTGTCTCATCCTCAGAAGAATCATCATCTACCGTTGTACTCTCACAACATGGCATCTTTCTTTTCTTATTTTTGTTTAGCCAACTAAGCATCTCATCAGCAATCTCCTTTATAGTTTTTGGGCATTTCTTCACATCACGAAACCCTCCTATTAAATGCTCCTTCTGTCTTTTGATTCCTCCATTTGTTATCAAACCACATAACTCACATTTTATTTTATTTTTATTATGCTCATCTGGCCAATATGCGTACTTCCACCCAGGATCATTAGATTTGGCCTTCTTCTTCACTTCTGTATCTCCTGTTGAACCAGACTCTTCCATGATGACCACTGCAAAAAAAAAATAAAAAATCAGAACATACAGAACTTAGCTAGTAGCTACACCCTATAGATTACTGTGTGACTATTGACTGTGTGTGTGAGAGAGAGAGCAAGGGCGGGGGAGACTATAGATGAAGGGAGAAAGAGTCGGTGAAAGGAATGAAAGGGAGAGAGAGCCAGCAGCCCCTCTCTCTGTCAGTCTGTCTCCCTCCTCTCTCTCAGTCTCTCTCCCTCTCTGTTCTCTCTGTCTCCCTCCTCTGACCTCTCTCTCTCTCTCTCTCTCTCTCTCTCTCTCTCGGCTCTCCCCCCCGGCCCCTCTCTCTACTGAGAGAGAGGAGGGAGATAGAGAGAGGGGTCGGGGGGGAGAGCCGAGAGAGATATAGAGAGTAGGGAGACAGAGAGGGAGAGAGAGAGGGGCCGGGGGGGAGAGTCGAGAGAGAGATAGAGAGTAGGGAGAGAGAGAGAGGGGCCGGGGGGGAGAGCTCCGGTGAGAGAGAGAGAGGAGGGAGACAGAGAGGGGCCGAGGGGGAGAGCTCAGAGCTCCGGTGAGACCGTGACTAGAGAGAGAGGAGGGAGAGAGGGCCGAGGGTGCAAAGAGAAGAAGAAGAGGAGGAAGGGTGTGGACTGGTGTTCGGGGGGGGGGGGGGGAGTCGGGCTCGGGTGACAGAGGGGCCGAGGGGAGAGGCAGGGGGAGACAGAGAGAGGAGGAGGTGGGGGAGATAGAGTGAGGAGGAGGGGGGCCGGAGGCACAGCCGCACAGAGAGAGGAGGAGGTGGGGGAGACAGACAGAGTGAGGAGGAGGGGGCCGGAGGCGGAGGGCCGGAGGCACAGAGAGAGGGGGAGGTGGGGGAGACAGAGTGAGGAGGAGGGGCGCCGGAGGCGGAGGGTCGGAGGGGCTGTGGGACTTACCGGAGGCGGAGATGACATGGGGGGGAGACACCGGCCGGAGGCAGAGGCCCTGTGAGATTTACCGGAGGCCGGCCGAGGCTGTGCTGTGCTGCTGCCGACGGAGGGAGACACTGGCCGAGGCTGTGCTGCTGTCGACGACGTACGGGCCGCACGGCAACGACGACGGAAGGAGACACCGGCCGCACCGCACGACGGAGGCGTCCGCCACGGCGAATCTAGGGCTTGGAGGGGAGAGGAGGAGCGGAGGAGCCGAGGGGGATCGAGGGAGAGATTGGAGAGGGGTCGGGTGGGTTAGTGGCGGGTCGCGGATCGGGTGGTTAGCGGGTTAGCGGGGGAACCGTTAGCGGGTTAGCGGGTGAGGCGACCGGGCGGTCGCCTAGGCGCCCAGCCCGCCTAGGTGACCGCTCAGGCCGCCTTTTCGTCGTGTTATAAGGCGGGCAGGCGCCTTGCACTGCCACAACCGCCCGGACGCCTAGGCGGCGCCTAGGCGTCCGCCTTGACAACTATGTAGAAGATAGACTAGGTTCAGGCCACTCTGGGCCTGAACCGGGTCTGTTCAAGGCCGTTGGGTTGTAGGTTCATAACCGGACCCACTATAACATGATGTTTTTCCTTGATACATGTTTCTGGAAGGAGGAATACAGCAGAGAAAGAAGAGAAGAAGAGAAGGGAGGAAGGAGATGTCAATGGAGGAGTGGCGGCTGTCACCCAGGCTGTGCCCTCCTTATCTCTCTTATTTGGTTAAACTAGTCAAGACAATGTCTAAAACACCCCCTCACAATAACCTAAACCAGGTGTATTTTTGGAACCATTTACTCAAGATTTAAGTTAACCGGATCCACCTTAGTGGATTCGGTAGTGAACCTGTGACCCTTGCTCAAAGACTTATGTTAACCGGATCCATCTTAGTGGGTCCGGTAATGAACTTGCAACCCGAAGGCCTTAAACAGACCCGGTTTAGGTCCATAATGGCCTGAACCTTGTCTATCTTCTACAAAAGTCAAGTGGAAGATGATAGAAGAACTTGATAACAGCCTAAAATTAGATGGTTTGATGTAATCAGAAAAAAACTTGACCTTACCAAGATTTAACTATAAACATGGCCTTTGTAGCCAACCCAAGTAAATGGGACAAGGCTATATGACAACGATGATGATGATGTCAACTCTCCACCCATCAAGAAGTTTAGCCCAGACGTCCAGGTCAATCTTTTCAAAATGCAATTATTCCTTCCCTCCATATAGCGCACAGGATCATGTGAAGAACCAGCGGTCAAACTCTGTGGATCTCTCTTTAACATCTATCTCCTGGTAAACCCTAGAAGTAGGCTTTCTACCATGTCCAGTAAATAAGGTTGTAAGTAAATAGGGGTTTTGAATGAATAATTCATAATCAGGCTTGATAAAAGCTCAATTTGGTTTGTTGAACTAAGTAAATGAGCGAACCTTGAATAAAAATTTAGGCTTGATTGTTTACCGAGTCAGGCTTAAACATAGAAATACTTGGCTCATTTATGTTGTGATTAGGGATGTAAAGGGTTACTTAACGGTGAGGATAGTAGTTATCTTTATCCTTAAAATAAAAAGACTATCCTTAACCTTATCATTATTTTTAAAAAATAATGAAAATGGATACATAAAGGTTAAATTATCGGACAATGTTATAATTTACTTGATAGTAGAGCCAACATAGATTTACTTGATGGCTCATTCAATGTTGATCTACCTGTCAATCTTCATATTTGACTTTAAAACTTAATAATGCAGTGTCCCCAATAGTAAGGAGTTAGGGCTTCAAAAAAGGAAATATTGGATTCTTCAAACTACTTACATGTAGAATATGAAATAAAAGGTTGGATAATTGGGTTACAGGATATGGAAGCAACTATTTCCTTATCTTTATCCTTTATTTTTTATCCTCATGTCCTATAAGCTCTGGATAAGGACGGATATATTGGATTATGCTTTTCCCTTTACATCTCTATTTGTGAATATAAGGGACAAATAGCTATTTTCATTCATTTAGTAGTTCAAACAAGTTGGTAGACACCAAATGAGCTAAGACAATTTAGTATTTAAAGAGCTTGAACTAGCTCAATGATTAAAAGAGTTGAACTTGAATGGAATAGAACGAGCAACTCAAGCTTGATGAAAACTTCACTTGCAAATAAACAAATCAAATTTTGAGAAGTCATAGTTTGGCTTGGCTTAGCTCATTTGCACCACTATTTACAGCTGACAATCTAACTCCTACCTTGTTAAAATTCAGTGCTCAACCTACCGGGCAAAGGAGCTCCTTGTACAAGTAACAAATCATGTCAATATTATTTATAAATGGAGAGATTCCCATCACGTGTAGGCAGCCTCCATATGAGATTCTCTATATTGAAATCTTCATTTTCAAAGAGTTCTAAACTCATGTGCCCATCCTGAATCCAATTACCCGAGGCATGCCTCATTGAGAATCTACTCATTTTCTGATGCGGACGATACGTGAGAGAGGGGACGCTCTAACTAGATGATGACGCGATCAACAATAAACACTAAGGGACGGCAAACGAACCAACACTAACGCAAGTCCCAATAAGCTAACTCTGTCCCAAAAAAGAAGTAAAGCCCGTAAGTCGTCCCTCAGAGGAAACATGGGATTGTGGTAGTTGAGGAACCACCGTCGTCTAGGATAATTTAGGTCCACAGCCAAGGTCCAGATGGTGCCTTCTGGAATAGGATCTCACACTCACTCTCTGGTGGTGACAGAAGTCACGGGCTAGGAACCTACTCTCACGTCAGCGACAAATTAAAGCAAATACTAAATAAGCAAGTGCAAAAAGGGAAATGCACGTACCTCCGCGCTTAGTGCGTGGGAGGAAAATCCCGGCCGACCCACGTGTCCGAGTACAATCAAAGTAAATTACAGTACCAAATTAAGGTCCACTCCTCACAGGGAGATAACAGGCTACAAACAGCGCTTGGGACGCGGAGCGGGTTGACGGACAACACCCGATGATGACTGATGACGACGAGGGTATGCCAGGACGAAGGCGCAACGCGACGAACGGGGCTGCAGCAAGCCAGAGCGATTTTGATGTTGGATGAAGACGAGGCTGTGATTTCTATTTTTGTATTTTTCCTCCTTACTTTTTTTACTGTCTCTTTTTTTTTACTTCAAATTCTATTCTGCCTTTTTTTATGCTCTGTCAGAAAATCACTTGGCTCGTTTCTTTTATTTTGATTTTTTTTCTACATAAATGAGAGAATGAGAGAGAGGGAGGGAAAAGAGAGCGAGTGCGATGGCAGGGGAAGGGAGAGAGAATAGGGGCACCGGCAGGCAGATCTGGACGCCGGTGATCTACCCATCGATGGGATGCGCGGCTGGAGCCGCAGGGGTGGTCGGAGCGGGCGGTGGGTCGGCGGCGTGGTTTGGTGACGTTGGTGGTGGCGGTGTTGGTAGGGGCCGGTGTGGGCGTTGGCACCCGCCATGGCGGCGCTGGTGGTAGGTGGCGATGGTGATGGCGTGGCGAGCGCGGTCGCGGGCGGCGACGGCTGACGCGAGTGCAAATGTGAGGGCGGGCGAACGGCGGAAGCTGACGGCAGAGATCGCGTATGACGAGGGCGTGGCTGGCGCAACGTGTATGTGCGTGAACAGGGCATGTGTTGCAAGGCGGTGATGGCGATGTTTGCGACGGCGGTGGGAAGACAGGAACACTCAGCAGCGCCCTTTCACGAGGGTGGCGGAGGATGGCGAGCTTCTGCTGGTGCGGTGGCAGCGGGACAGAAGGTCGGAGGCCAGGTCAGCAACAAGGACGCGGGTGTCCGGCATGGCCTCTTTCGATGGGGCCTTTCGACGCAGTAAATGGGTTGGAGGGATGAAGAAGAAGAAAGAAGGAAGAAAGAGGGGGAATTTGATGGTAGAGAGGAGAAAGGAGGAGGAAGACGGAGGAGAGGGAGATCGGGGATGGGCTTCATGCCCTAGGGCTTCGCGCCCCACTTGGATCCCTTCTCGGGTGAAGACGACGGCGGTTGTGATATCAAATTCTTAACATTTCATTTCTGTCTTCTAAGTAACAAGAACAACAGCTTAAATAGGGATTTGGGCTAATCCCAACAGTGAAACCCTAACCTATTAATTGGCCCAAATATCCCTGTTACTCTAAAAATTCTGTGAAATTCGGACTAAAAATACAGAAAATAAAAAGGACTCACATGGGCCCCTAATGGGCTGAAACTAGATTCGGTGGGCTCGTCGTCGAAGTCCTACAACTCTCAATCACCTCTGAGCCAGATAGATGCCTAGGTAGCCTGCGTGCCATTGGAGTCCTTCGTCGTTGGGACATAAATGTTGGGTCAAAACGGGCCCGAGCTCTCGTGTCCTCACTAATCCTCTTTGGTTGGGTGGAACTCGACCCTGTCGAGTAAGGGTCTCCATCGCTTTGGTACCGCTCTAACAAGTCGTGGTCGATCTGTTGCAACTCATCCCTCGTAAGCCACGTGTCATTGGTCGAAGGGCAACCCCTCCATTGCACTAAGTAGCGTTGGTACGCTCCACCCCTAGAGGTGACAACCTACTCATCCAGTATATGCTCAATTTGCTCACGTTGAACAGGTAGAGGGGTTGAAGGTGGACACTCCTGTGTAGGGTCACTCGCAAGAGGAGGTAATGGCTCAAAAGGCTCACTGGGTATCACCGCTGGGTCCCGGTAGGCTACCAAATTTGAAACATTAAATGTGGAACTGATACCATAGTCGTCTGGTTGATCAACAACATACGCATTGGACCCTACCCATTTCAAAATCTGAAAAGGACTGGCTCCACGAGAATGCAACTTCTTCATGGCCCCCGAAGGGAACCGTTCAGGCTTCGACCGATCCGATCGGTTTTAAGCCCAACTGACCCGATCTCGAGCCCTCCGATGTCGATTCTTCCTTGGGAGTCGACGAGAGTGGAGGGATTGGATAGAGATTGGACTGGATCGGCCGATCCCCATGTAGGATCGGCAGATCTCGACCGATCTGGACTGATCTTAGGGTTTTTAAAGAGAAAAAAACAGCGGGGAGAAGAAGATCAAGCCGATCGGAGCTGGAAGAGGAGGAAGAAGAGAGAAAACCCCCCAGAAAAGAGTACTTACCTGTTGATGACACCGGCGGTGCCTATACTAGCCGCCGTTGTCGATCTCCTCCTCCGCTGTCACCCTGCCACCGTCGACGCCCTGTTGCCGTTGCCACTAAAGCTCCAGAAGAAGGGAGGCTTTTTCGGACTCCGCCGTCACTGCTGCTCTGGAAGGAGGGAGGAGCTTTGCCATCGATGCCACCATCGCGACCACCTGCCGCCGTCGACCTCCTCCCCCTCCTCCTCCCCCGCCTCCTCCGCCTTTGTTCTCCTCAAAAAGGTGAAGTGCAGAAGGGGCTCTCGAGTCTGTGGAGTGGAGAGAAAAAGGTAAACGGGTAAAAGAGTAAAGTGAAATACATTTATATAAAACCCCCTGTAAAACTGTGAGCATATAATTAACCTCAACATATGTCGCGTTTTGCGATCGTTTCGCGGGTGGGATCGGCCGACTCCACCGATCTAGATCGGGTTTGGACTAGCCGATCCGATATCGATACTTGAGTTTGCCTTCCTTGCTACCTTAGTATGCCCATCGGTCTGAGGGTGGTAAGTTGTGGAGAACTTGAGCTTGGTGGCCATGAGGTCCCATAGAGTCTTCCAAAAATAGCTTGTAAATCGCACATCCCTGTCTGAAACACTAGTCTTGGGTAACCTATGCAAACGGACAATCTTAGTTAGGAAGAGAGGAGTTACCTTCGACGCATCGGAGGTCTTGGAACAGGGGATAAAATGAGCCATTTTGGAGAACCTATCAACCACCACCAAGATGGAATCGTGTCGATAGACCGTTCGTGGCAACCTTTGGACAAAATCCATGCTGACATCCTAGCACGGGCGATCTTGCATAGGGAGGGGAGTGTACAAATCGGTATTTTGCTTTCGCTGCTTGGCCGTAACACAAGTACGACACTGGGCCACAATGCAGGCTACATCGCGCTTCATACCGGGCCAAAAGAACCAATACTCCGCCAACTCAATGGTCTTATTCCGACCAAAGTGGCTGGCGAGACCTCCCACATGAACCTCCCAAATAAGAAACTCACGAACAGAGTTCCGTGGAACACACAACCTATCCCCATGAAAAAAATTACCCTCCTGAAGTATGTAATCACTGTACTCTCTAGAGAGTCCAGATTAGAGCGCCGCGTAGATCGGACCAAAGTCAGGGCAATCAAGGTACTCCTCTCGGAGCCTCTCCAACCCTGTGACCTCTGTGTGGACAACAGATAAAAGTGAGGATCGACGGCTCAATGCGTCTGCCACGCGATTCTCCACATCCGCCTGATGTCTGAGGACGAATGTATAGGTCTGAAGATACTCTACCCATCGACTGTGTCGGGGGTTGAGCTTCTTCTGAGCGTGGAGAAATTTGAGGGCCTCGTGGTTCGAGTATGACACAAACTCTTGCGGTAGTAGATAGTGCCTCCAATGCCTCAAAGCCTGTATTACCGCATAAAACTTCTTATCATAGGTGGAGTATTTCAACTTCGCATCATTCAATTTCTCGCTGAAGTAGGCAATGGAGTGGCCCTCCTAACCCAACACTTCACCTATGCCGACACAAGAAACATCACATGAGACCTCAAACACCTTCGAAAAGTCAGGCAGTCGAAGTACAAGTGCCTGAGTCATCCGCTCCTTGATGTCACGAAAGGTTGAAACAATGGCCTTCGTCCAAACAAAGGCTCCCTTCCGAATACAATCAATAATCGGAGCCGTAACAGTGCTGAACCCACATATGAATCGACGGTAAACAATAGTCAAGTCATGGAAGCTGCGCACATCATGGATAGACTGTGGTTCAGGCCACTCTATGATCTCCCTAACCTTCTCCGGGTCAGCTGAGACACCCTCACTGAAAACAATGAACCCCAAGAAA
The DNA here is from genome assembly GCA_022559845.1 of Amorphophallus konjac. Lineage (NCBI taxonomy): Eukaryota > Viridiplantae > Streptophyta > Magnoliopsida > Alismatales > Araceae > Amorphophallus > Amorphophallus konjac. The sequence goes on along the minus strand of JAHNEJ010000212.1, from coordinate 214,776 downwards.
GTAACATGATCTGTCATGAAGGCACACTTCTTGAGGTTGCCATACAAGCTCTCACAACGAAGGGTGAGACACCTGGCGTAGGTGGCCCATATGATCATCTCTAGTGTGACTGTAGATAAGAATATCATTAAAGTAGACGACCAGGAACATCCCATTGAATGGTCGCAACACCTGAGTCATCAACCGCATGAAGGTACTAGGGGCGTTGGACAACCCGAAGGGCATGGCCGACCACTCATAAAGCCCATCATTCGTCTTGAAGGCCGTCTTTCATTCATCTCCGTGTCAAATCCAGACCTGGTGATAACCACTCTTCAGATTGATCTTCGAAAATACTGTGGCTCCTGCTAACATATCTAACATGTCATCCAAGTGGGGAATGGGAAAATAGTACTTCACCGTTGTTGGATCACAGAATATTCTTTTGGAAGAAAATTATAAGGATTGCAAATGGAGGGGCTGTATAAATGGCCTGTGCAGGGTTTATTCCGTGGGTGCGCATCGTATCAGACGATTTGAGTTCCAGTGCTGGACCTTTCCCCACTGATCACGGTCTCTGTTGATTTACATCGGCCTAACGTCCAAACACCTTTGTTTAACTATCAAATAAATCTTAAGGTCCTCTATAAGGGTCCTGATATCGAGAGAAGGCTTGTTTGCACGACTCAAAGTTAATTCTCACTCACCATCGAAGCATTAATAAAATTAGGGTTTCACCAAAGGCCGCTAGGTTGGGCAAGAAACCTTATAATTTGAGGATATAACTGTAATTTTGCAGAAGTTGTAGGCATTTTTGGAGTGTTGAGAGGCTCTCTGGACTCCAGGGGTATTTTGGTAATTTTAGATTTTCAGGGACATTTTGGTAATTTTACCAGGTTAAGGGCATTTATGAAAATTTCGAGTTTGGGGGGATTGTTATGTAATCTCTGACTTCCAAGGACACTGAGGTAATTTCTGGAGGATTTAGGGGTTGTTAGGTTATTTCTAGGTCACAGGGATATTTTGGTAATTTTACTAGACCTAAGATGGACCTAAGTTTGAGATGACACTTAGGTGCGAGGCTGAGTTAGCAAGGTCTCTAAACAAAGGAGCAACAATGGGTTTCACAGAAGACACGTGTTGATTTGCAAAAGAGGGGCATATGCGTAATTTCCCAAAAGTGGGGACTCATTGCAATTTTCCTTGACCAGTACATGAAGGAACAATAGAGTGACCAGTACATGAAGGAACAATAGAGTGCATTTATGATCCCTATGAGTACAATGGTTGTCGGTGAGTTGTCGACTGTACAAGAGAAAGGGGTCTCCGCGTTGACGCGGGACGTAGGGGCATAGCCCCAATTACATAGAGTTGCAGGGTAAAATTGCAAACAACAAGACTTGAATTTTTCTTGCAGTCCCAGGAAGGGCATTTTTTGTAATATCTCATTATGTGATGGAATTACATAATTTAGCCGTCCCAAGTGCATAGAAAATTATAAACATGTCCCTCAGAAGGACATAATTACAAACATAGCTTTAGGGGCATAAATACAAGGCCCGGGATATTACATACCATTGGTGGGCCAAAACAACGAACAAGCTTGCTTCCGAGTGTTTGTAGATCTCTTGATGTCTCGATCTCTTGATTTCCGATCTCTCTCTCTTGGACTGGGGGGCGGGGCTATTTAACCTGTATGGGGTTGATTTAACCCGTATGGGGTGGACGGAATTAAATAGGAGGGTCTTTTTTCCCTTTTTTTTTTTTTTTTTTTTGAGAGAGGGAGAGGGCAACATGGTCAAATGACCCCGGGTACGTAGGCCGCGGGACCTGCCCGGAGTCAAACGACCAAGGGTAGGTCCTGTCAGGGTCGTTTGACCCCAGGCAGGGCCCACCTAGGTCGCTCGAACCCGGGCAGGTCTCCCCGGGGCCGGGGGAGCCCGGGCGGGTCTGCCGTGATCCCGCCCGGCTCCCTCCGACCCCGGGCGGGTTCCCTTGGGTCTCCCTCTTGCTTAAACCATGTCCTTTAGGCTTTTTTTAATACTTTTGCTCGCAACACGCCGTGTGGAGAAAGGAGGAAGCGTGTCCCTTGTTCGTTTGTCGTCTTCCCCGCGTCGTCGGCCGAGTGGAGGGGGCTTGTGTTCGTCCGAGCTACGTGGCACACATACGTTGGACTTCTCGGGAGGTGTGTATACCCTCTCCTTGGCCTTCTTTCTTTGCTGCGTGGTCTTCTTTCTTCGTATTGTTGTCATCCACCATGGACATCCGAGGAGGGAATCCTTGCTTCGGGATTTACCCGAGACCACATGACTCTTACAGTCGTCGTGGATTTAACTCGGCTTTCAACCACCTCGTTTGTTGCGAGGGGTTCATAATTGATAGTTTTTACAGGCTATGAGCCTTTAAAGTGTGGAGATATTCTCCGAGACGGCGGTATGCCGAATATCAGACCTCAACCAACTCGAGGGAAATATCTCGAAAATTTTTTCGAGAAAAATTAACTGGTACAACAAATGCCCTCTACGGGACATCATCAAGGCTGGAGGTTAGGGCGGATGGCCCGTGCCCTTTCGTAGCTTTTTATTTGTCCTTGGTCTGTTGACATGGTGGGACCTATAAGACTACGCCTTAGTATTCTTGTTGCTGTCCTCATGTTTGTTTCGATCTTTAGCTCAACTTTGCCATTCATTGATCTCTTTTGTCTTTGGTCCTTACAGCTTCTACAGACATGGCTCGCCAAAGCAGAGGTAGAGACCATTCCTGAAGGCCGAGAGTTGGGGGCTTCGACGATCATTATGTGCGGAGGTCAGACAGCCCTATGTCACCTTTCCCCCCACGAGCATCACTTCTGAGAGCTTTGATGTAGTAGACCGCAGTCTTTCATGGGTCGTTGAGGGCCCAACTGAAGGTGTCGGCCCGGATGAGGGGATGGTTGATATTTCCAGTATTGTAGTGCGGCAGGGGATCTATATGTATGACAGATCAGGAGATTATCCATCTCACTTCCCACTGGATTGTCATCTTCTACCCTTTGTTCAGAGTTTCGTGCCTCTTGGTATGGAGGATGATGACCCCCTCTTGCCTGAGGAGAGGTGCCGTCTCGAGCGAGCCATATTGCTTGGTATGGACAGCGTGCAAGGCATCTGCACTTTTTCTTATCCAAGCTTTCCAGAGGTTTTTATTCGGCAGCAACAATATCCCGACCACAAGAGCCTGGGCTACTTTAGTCAGTTTGATACCTTCACAGTCCGAGGAGGACCCACGTCACCAGCCATCTGGCATTTATCAGGGCATCACAAGACTGTAGATACTACAGTGGATGGGATGTTTTTAACGCCTTCAGGGGCGGCCTTTGCACATGATGATCATGATCATGGCTGTTTACTAGAGAGGATACTAGCATTGAAAGTTCCCAGCTGGTATGGGAGATGGTCAGTTATCCCTTCTTATTGCTACCATCGAGGCGCAACAGAATGGTTGTGGGGGATCTTGGTTGTTTATCGAATAGTGTTGGACAAAGCAAGAATCCGCCATGCGGTGACAGCGGCCTTGTATTCTTATCCTTGTCACATCGGGATGCTCCAGACATTGGCTGAGAGATTCAACCGTCGCTCGAACACTTTCGTCACCGCTGAGGGTGAGACTTTATTAGACCACTGGGCCTTTCACACGATTTCTGGCCTTCCTATTTGTGGGTAGGCCTATGAGAAGCTGTCCCTGGATGATATGCATCTTAGTGCCTTTGACGGGGCCGACATGTATCTTCTCCCTTACTACTTCAAATATTTGATGAAGACACGGAGTGATTTGGCCTTGGCGGGCAAGGAGAGGGCTGCACGGATACCTAGGGTGACCTTGAACGCCTGGGCAATGCACTTCTACAGTGGCCCCTATTGCTTTTATGAAGAATTCACTTCACTTGGCACGACTTGCGAGCAGTGCAAAGAAGTTATATTGAAATTTGCTTCACATCTGCGTCACTTGCCCGCTCGGGCGTAGGGTTGGAATTCAAGAAAGCTACCACTGTTGACATATTTGGCGGCCTATTTGGCTTACTGGTTGGCCACATTTGTGATTCCCCATGGAGAGGAGGAAATTCTCAGGGCCGAGGTGATCTACCCAACTTGTTTGAAGGCATGCGGCCGCAGAGTTGCTGCTGTTCCAGCTGCACTTGCGAACATATATCATTCTTTCGGGGCTTTGACTTCATATTCTTCACCTAGGGATAAAGGTATTCTGATGCCCACTCATTACTTGAGTGCGTGGGCCGGGTTACTTCGGCCAGAGCTCTCCCAGAGGTCGCCAGTTGTCAATGCAATAGCTCCACTTATCTTTGCCTTTACTGGTCACCCAGAGCAGGATGCAGTTCTGTAGTTGGCTAGTCCCTAACGTGCCTTACCATTTGTTCACACGGGAGGGGCGAGAGCTTGGACTTTGATTACAACTCCCATCTTTATCGCCCCTATTTGGAGCGGCAGGGGGATTCAGTTACTTGCAGGCTGTCTTCGTGGGCTTTGCCTTCCTCCCACGTGCTAGTTGAGTGGGTCGTCTGTATACGCCCTGGTGCTCTGGTCTACCACCGCTCCAGCACAACAGTTCTTGAGCCATACTATCTTCATCGATTTGCTCAGAACTTTGGGTATGACAAGGCCATCCCTCTGAATGTGGATTTTTCTCTGACTCTTCGATAGTACAGGCAGAGGGATGTACACCTAGTTGCAGCGGCTTGGCGGGCTTTTCTTTACCTTGATGTGAAGGTGGATTACCCTCTTCCAGAAAAAATGCGCAAAGGCCACTTTGGCATTCATCATGCGCGTTGGTGGTTCAAGGTCAGTAATGTCTTCAGACAGCACAGTGATATTATCCAGACTGCAGAGGAGAGATGCCTGAGGAGGGAGGACTTGCCTCCCTTGTTCCTTGATTCAGACTTCATCAGATCTCACTTCTCCGGAGCCACTCGAGCGATCAGGGAGATTGAGACTCGCTGGAGGGAGGAAGGACTCCCCATTCTCATTGATAGGAGCCAATATGTTGGGGCTCTAAAGCCCTTGAGGGGCACACTAGCAACAGCCTCGACCTCTAGTTCTTCACGCTCGAGGGCAGCCCCCGGCTCTATGATGACTTACTCTTGGTGGGAGGATTTGAGGGCTTCCTGTGGTCTGAGGAGGAGGTCCCAGTTGTCACAGCAGGTCCCTGAGGGGGGTAATTGCAGGTAGTGCTTTAGCATAGTGGAGAGCTCATGTGATCAATACAGTGGGCTGTGCCGATCCAGTGGAGTACATTTCTGAGCTAGAGGTGGCTGTCGCTCCTAATGCCATCTTGGACATTGTGAACAAGGTTGCCCGCGCTTTCTGATTGAAGTCTGAGCAGATCATCTTGAGGCCTGAGAGAGCCATAGGGGCGCCAAGTATTTGCTTGATTGCCTAGTTTCACCTTGTTTCTGTTATTTATTTCCTATTGTGCAGTTTGAGATGCTCATCATACGCGATCCCTTATTGTTTGTAGACCATGCCAGTGGCCAGGAGGATGGGGTTTCCCCACGGGAGGTTTCTCTGGATGCAGCTCCTACTGGAGTTAATGTTCCTGAGAAGAGGCCGCAGGCTGAAAGCCAAGAGGATGACACTTGACCTTCTTCTCGTCCTCGTCCTGGGGAAGGATCTCCCGCTAGAGCGGACGCCTTCGGTAAGTGAGAGAAAGCTCCATTTTGGATTACAACTGTAACTTGTATGCAATGTTGCAAACATGACTTTTTTCTTTAATGCAGCTCCGCCTGAAGTTCGAGCTGAGATGAGTTTCTCCCCCCGTTCGGGAAATGCCTTCACAGAGGCGGGATTACACTTTGATGAGTCCATTCCTGATGTTAGCTTGGACATTGAGGATTTAGATCCTCCGGCCGATGACTACACGCTGGTGACTGTCGCCTTCTATGCCTGATATAGAGTGGGCCCCTGCTACCTAGGCTTTAGGTAAGAATTTCTTATATACCCCCTCCCTTCTTTCGTACAGGGGAGATGGCGTATATGTTTGTTAAAACAACATTGCTTGCAGGGGATTTCGGGATCTAGCCCACTCTCCCTGTTATTTAGGAAAGGGGTGAGTCCTCTTCTAGCAAGGAGGGCTCTTCATCCTCTGGGTCTTCAGGTGGGGGAAGTTCCAGCAACTCGTCGAGTACAGGCACTTCTAGTTCTTCCTCTGGCGTGGGATCTTCCTCCTCTTCATTGAGTTCTGCCGAAGACGGAGAGATGAGGATTACCCCAGGTAATTCTAGGAGTCTATTGTCCTCATATTTTGTTTATGATTTCTTTGCTTATCATTGTGCAGCTGCCAAGTCGGCTCCTTCTATAGATGAGCTCTCAAAATTTATTGAATCTGGCCGACATGTAGACCTGTCGGACTATGATGGAGATCTGAGAGCCGTGGAGCCTGGGACAGTCGTTGATACAAATCTCTCGGAATCAGGGGCGTCTGACGGAGCAACACTACCTTTTGTCCCAGGGTTGTTGACAGATATTGCCAACTTCATTGAGCCCAGCGTGGTACATTCTTCAGGTATGCGCTGTATCTTCGAATATTTTTCCCTGTGCATGTTCATCATATTTAGAAAATTTTGATGTTTACTGTGCCATCGATTTGGATAGCTGTTGATCAAACGGAGGCAAGGCCTCTCTCTCAACCTAGGGAGACTGACATGGCAAAGGGGTCACCTTGAGTACCTTTAGGGGCACAGAACAATGTTGGCCATGTGGCTGCCTCTACTGAGCCCTAGCTCTAGGTATTCTTTTAATAGAAACCCATATTGTCTGTCAGAGATATTTTCCTTTCTGTGATATTAACCATCTCTATACACATCTATTTTTAATCATCCCCCCTCCTACGGAGCCAGTGACAGAGGCCGACGTCGCCGTGGTCGAGGAGAATGCCATTGTAGAGATCAGTATGCATTTATCACTTAGAAACCCTCATCCCTGTTATTGGTGCAAATTGAATATCATGAACCACATGTCTCATTTCACTTGCAGAGAGCTCAGCTGCAGTTGTATTGGCTGCGGAGTTAGAGGCATCCCCTATTGACACTTCTCCTCCAATTTCAGAGGAAGAACTTTCTTCTGTAGTTGATCCCACGTGCACGATTGTCTCCAGTAAGGCCACTATGACTTGTACTTTGGAGTTTTGCGCATGTTGATTTTGTTGTGACAGAGCACTCGCTATTTCCTGCCTCCTTTTTTTTTTTGATTTCAGGTTCAACAGATGTGGCCCCAGAGGTGCCCCAGTGTTTTCCCACTCTCGGGGTAGAGTGGCCTGACGATCCTCAGTTTGGTGTAGCATTGGCGGATGCTGACATGGGCGCTCGGCTTATTCAGACTCTCCAATTATTGCTACAAATTGATCCCCTCCCAACCATTGAGGCTATGAGGGGCCACTTGGAGTGCTGCACCAGAGGTTACCATGCATTTGGCCTTCTCAGGGACGCTTGGATGGTGGAACTCACGGCTCTATGGGACGAGTTCGCCCGCCTTCACGTTGCTTTGGAGTAGAGGCAGAGGACCCAGATGATGATCCATCAGGAGCAGCAGCTTCATAGGCTTCAGGCGACTCGAGCATAGTTACATGCCCAGGCTGAGGCTGCTCGAGAGCGTGACCGAGTAGTCTCCCTCCGAGTAGAGGATCTTCTGCGGTAGACACGAGAGGTCGAGGTAGGGACCCTCCACTGCAGACTTGAGGGGCTCCGGGAGGAGGTTCTTCAGAGTGGGGCTCGCTTTGCTAACCTGAGGAGGAGCGAGTCTGGATCTTGATAGCCCTTGCTGCCTTTTTGTATATAAGACTTTGGTATTTTGCCCATTTATGTCTTGGTTACCCCGAGGGCTTGTCTCGGGCTCTTTCTTGATGAAATTGATGAATAAAGGATAGAGTTCAGTAGCTTTTGCTTACATCCTCTTACTTATATGCTCTTTTTTATTTTTTTATTTTGTTTTTTTATTACTTTATTAGCCCTATCCTCTTTTCGGGTTTTCGTCATGACTGACCCCTTTTAGCCTTTTCCAGTATGTCCTTACTGGTTTTCACATTGAAGGGTACTCATTTTTGCCTAAGGCGCTCTTACGAGTTTTCATCTTAGCTGGGTTGGAAGCCTTTTAGCACATGATTGCTCTCTTAACAAGAACAACCAAGTCCGCTGGGGCACTAATATTTTTAGCCCCGTTTCTTTTTTTTTTTTTGAATACCTATGATGTCGAGAGGCAGAATGGGTTGGCATCCTGAGAGGGACGTTTGAGCCGAACCCAGTGGGAAAAACAAGTGGATTTGACCGTTCTAGTAGGACATGGTTGATCATACCCGAGAGCCGAAAGGCAGGATGGGTTGGCAGCCCGAGAGGGGACGCATGGGCCAAACTCGGCAAGACAAAAGAATGGGTCTGACCGCCCAGTGAGACATGTGAGTCAAACCCGGAAGCCGATAGGCGGGATGTGTTGGCAACTCGAAAGGGGCATGCACGGGTCAGACCCGAAAGGCAGAAAGGCTTTCACACATGTCTTGTCCTGTGCACTTTCCTAAAATTTGAAAATTTAAGATTAAGGCAACCTTGGTTGAGAAACTTAGATTAGGCATTGTTCTTAAACATAAAACAATATGAAAAATTCCAAAGGGCAGCACATGATAAAAATTATGAATCAAGCTCAAGATAGAGCAATGGCTAAGGGTTCACTGAGAAACTGGATCCTTCATCAAAAAAATGAAGTGAACTATATCATGAGGTGTCCTTGCTATCTCTATTCAAAATGAGGCATGATAGTTAGTCTCACTGAGTAACTAGGGGTGCTGGCGTCTAATCAACGTGCACTCTTATGTAAAAAGATGTGGACTACACTTGACTGTTCTTAATTTTTTTTTAATGAGGCAAAAGAAAAATTTGAAAGTATGGCCAAAAGGTCGGAAAAAGTGCTATAACCCTAAGGACAAAAAAAAACTAGGGATGTTCAATTTGTTTAATCTCAATATTAGTCTTTAGTTACTCTTAAGAGAGTCATTGATTCTGAATGAGTAAGGTTAAGGGAGGTTAAACAAGAAGTAAGCATATAGTCTTGGTTTATGCTTATTAAGTCTGAATGCAAAATGTTTCAAAGAGTTTGATTGATAAACTCTACATTTATTATCCTTAAACCAAGCAGAAAATAAGGGCTGCATCATAAGAGTTCATATAACAGAAGAATCTGAAAATTGAAAGCTTGTCTAATGAATATGCTTCAGATTGTGATTCCTCTAATCCAATAATTTTCTTGAACTTCATGCCACCTTACTAATTCTGTTTGTCTAGAATTCTGATGATATTCATTACCTACTGCAATTCATATTGAAACTCCTTGTTTGATCCTTGATTACAATTCTTGGAAATGCTTTGATCTTCTCACTTGGTATCTAATTCTGTGTTTTGATGTGAACTTCTTCATTTTTGAACTTGTCTTGACTGAAATTGCTCATCTCCACATTATCATCTGAGCATCAAACTCATTTTTTTTGATGATGTCAAAGGGGGAGAGTTTGACGAGTCACTCTAAGGGGAGAGAGTTAGTTGCATCATTAAGGGGGAGATGATATTTTAATTGCTGTGATTGTGTCTTGATTCTTGATTATATTGTTCATAATGACTCATAGTTGTCATAATCAAAAAGGGGGAGATTGTTGTGTCGCTGTGTTTTGATGATGACAAATTATGACTCAGTTATGAGTCTTCATGAATGTCTTTGCTGATGTCAAACTTTCATAGTGTATGAGCATGTGCTTACAGTGTTGATAATGAGAATCTCATATTCTTGTTTCGGCATGTTTTGGCATCAAGGTTATGCTAACAGTGTTCATAAGTTCTTCAAGTGTCCTTGCAGAAACAATAGTTTAAAAGTCAAGATTTGAAGTCAAAGTCAGTCAACTGATTTGGATATTTCAGTCAACCGAAGTGTTTCAGCACAAGGGTGACAAAGAGAGTCTTCGGGTGTCAAATGTGTTCTAAAGCTAACAAATCGATGAAGAATGGTGAAGAATAGCTTAAATGGTGAAGAACAGTTTAAAGATGAAAGAAGAAGGATTTTTGAAGAAGAAGAAATCTACTTCGGATGGTTTTGGAGCCGACTTGAGTTCAAGTTTGCAAGGCAGAAAGGCTAGATCAATAGCAACGGATTAAGGGTGACAAATAGCCGATATGTCTGACAAATAGCCAGTTGGGGTAACAAATAGCTCGGTATGGGTGTAAAATAGGTGACGTGGCTGAAACTGTTCAAAGAAAAGAAGCAGCGTCGACGCAATGCTCAAGGGGAGTCGACGCAGCCAAGTGCAAAATGTCAAAAACTTCGAACAACAGGCAAAAGACTATCAAGGAAGTTAAATGGGCAATATCTGTGAAGAATGGCTCATAAGGGTGAGATATGGGCAGCAGAGTTCACAAAAAGTCAACAACCGTGAAGAACAGTCAGCAGAAATGAAGAGGAGCTGGTGCAGGTAACAAGGGCCTTAACAGTGACAAATAGAGCCTTAGTGGTGATAAATGAGGCTTCAACGTCGTATAATATACACCTAAGGGTGACAAATAGCTCTAAGGCGACGGTTCTCATAGCAAGAGACAAAAAGCTCCAGAGGCGACGGCTATCAGAGATAAGGGTGACAAATAAGTGCCTAAGGGTGTAAAATGGACGATAAGGGTGAATAATAGGTGGCTAAGGCTGACAAATAGCTCGGTAGACTGAAATCCAGGGAACTTATGTCTACCACACGCCGGGTTCGAAGATTAAGCTCTTGGCACGTGATCCCAGGTTTGACATGCCACCTGGCAGTTCTCTTACAGAAGAATATTCCTCCTGCCATGTGGACAAATGGGAAATTAGCAAAACAATCAATTGTTTTATCCAGATGTTTTACGGAGCCCCTGTTCTATATAAATGGGTGTTCTTCTCCGTGACAAGATATTGCTGCAGCGAGTGAAGAAAAGGCGGGAGAACTGGAAAGAAGAGAGCTGCGAAGTCTGAAGAGAAAAGAGAGAAGAGTGAGAAGAAGATATGTGAGAGAAAATCAGAGAGAAGATCTGAGAGAGAAGATCGTGAGAAGAAGAAGAAAAAGAGAGAGAACCCGTGAAGAATAGTGTGCAGCCAGTGCTTCATTGAAGACTTGATCGTGTGTGGCCTCTGGATCAGATCCAAGCCATTTTGCTCTTTGAGAGCTACATTGTTTTCTGCTTTCGTATTTGTTCCTTTTTTATTTTTTGTTTTCGCTCTTCCTTGTTCTTACATCAAACTGTGAGTCAGCGGACAGCAACCTGTGTTGCTCAGCGGTGAGAGGATTTGTTCCTCTGTGTAGCAAGCTGTGAGGCTCAGCGATTCAAGCTGTGAGTCAGCGGATCCTCACTTAGGTTGAGTGGGGGGTGGATGTAGGCAGACTGGGTGTCTGGCTGAACCACCTAAAAATCCTGTGTCCATCGTGGTTTGATTGTATGATTGTTTTGCGCTGAATGTTTGCTTAGACCGTCTTAATCATTTTTGTTCAGCAGAGCATTCTTCCTTGCACGCTTAGTGTTCGAGAGCTGTTCTAGTAGAATGTGAGTTTTATTTGAGTGAGATTTTTGCTAAGGCTCGTTTCATTCACATTCATTCAGCGTTGCAATCTTAGTTACACGCTAAGTGTTGAGTGTTGCTCTAAGTAGAGCGCGGGTTTTTTTTAATAGAGCCATATTTTGATAGAGGGATATATTCACCCCCTCTCTAGATCCCGGCCTTGCACCCAACAGAGGGGTTGTATAAATGGCTTGTGCATGGTTTTTTTCGTGGGTGCGTATCGTATCAGACGATTTGGGTTCGAGTGCTGGACCTTTCCTCACTGACCGTAGTCAGTGTTGATTTACATCGGCCTAACGTCGGGACACCTTTGTTTAACTGCTAAAGAAATTTTAAGGTCCTCTATAAGGGTCCTGATACCGAGGGAAGGCTTGCTTGCGTGGCTCAGCTAATTGCCACTCACCACCGAAGCGTTAATAAACTTAGGGTTTCACCAAAGGTCGTCATTGGGCAAGAAACTTTGTAATTTTAGGATATAACTGTAATTTTGCAGAAGCCGTAGGTGTTTTTTGGAGTGTTGAGAGGCTTTCTGGACTCCAGAGATATTTTGATAATTTTACTAGGTCAGGGACATTTGTAAAATTTTAGGGTTGGAGGGAGATTGTTATGTAATCTCTGACTTGCAAGGGCACTGAGGCAATTTTTGGAGGATTTAGGGATTGTTAGGCCATTTCTAAGTCACAAGAATATTTTGATAATTTTACCAGACTTGAGGTAGACCTAGGTTTGAGATGACACTTAGGTGCGAGGTTGAGATAGCAAGGTCCCTAAGCAAAGGAGCAACAATGTGCTTCACAGAAGATGTGTGTGTTGATTTGCAAAAGAGGGGCATATGCGCAATTTTTCAAAAGTCGGGACTCATTTCCATTTGTTTCTTGACTAGCACATGAAGGAACATTTGAGTGCATTTATGATCCATATGGGTAAAGGGTTGTCGGCGAGTTGTCGATTGTACAAGAGAAAGGGGTCTCCGCAGAGACGCGGGACGTAGGGGCATATCCCCAATTACGTAGAGTTGCAAGCTAAAACTGTAAACAACATGACTTGAATTTTTCTTACAGTCCCAGGAAGGGCGTTTTTGTAATCCCTTATTATGTGATGGAATTACATAATTTAGCCGTCTCAGGTGCATAGAAAATTACAAACATGACTCTCAGAGAGGCATAATTACAAACATATCCCTCAGGGGCATAAATACAAGGCTCGAGATATTACATACCCTTGGTGGGCCCAAACAACGAACAAGCTTGCTCCCGAGTGTTTATAGATCTCTTGATGTCTCGATCTCTCTCTCCTTGGACCGGCGGAGGGGGGGGGGGGTATTTATATAAGTCGGAAGGGCACTGAGGTTGAGTTAACCCGTACAGGGTAGACGGGATTAAAATGGCCCCGGAAGGGTCCTTTTTTTTTTTCTTTTTTTGAGAGAGAGGGAGAGGGCAGCGAGGTCAAATGACCTCGGGGACCCACCCGAGGTCATTTGACTCTGAGCCGGTCCCGCTGGGGTCAAATGACCTCGGGCAGGTCTTGCTCGGAGTCAAACGACCCCAGGTAGGGTCCACCGGGGTCGCTTGGCCCCGGGCAGGGTTCCCCGGGGTCGGGCGATCTGGTCGGGTCTGCCGCAATCGTGCCCGCGCCAGGTGTCGGGTGACCTTGTGTGGGTCCCTTCGACCTCGGGCGGGTTCCCTCGGGTCGCCTTCTTGCTTAAACCCTGTACTTTAGGCTTTTTTCAATACTTTTGCTCGCAGCACGTCGCGTGGAGAAAGGAGGAAGCACGTCCCTTGTTCGTTCGTCGTCTTCCCCGTGCCGTCGGCTGAGTAGAGGGGGCTTGTGTTCATCCGAGTTACGTGGCACACGTACGTTGGACTTCTCGGGAGCTGTGTATACCCTCTCCTTGGCCCTCTTTCTTTGTTGTGAGGTCTTCTTTCTTCGTATTGTTGTCATCCACCATGGACGTCCGAGGAGGGAATCTTTGCTTTGGGATTTGCCCGAGATCACATGACTCTGACAGTCGTCGTGGATTTAACTCGGCTTTTAACCACCTTGTTTGCTGCGAGGGGTTCATAATTGATAGTTTTTACATGCTATGAGCCTTTTAAGTGTGGAGATATTCTCCGGGATGGCGGTATGCCGAATATCAAACCTCGACCAACTCGAGGGAAATATCTCAGAAATTTTTTTCGAGAAAAATTAACAGGTGCAATAACCATGATGCGATGTATTGCACGACTATCCACACACATCCTCCAAGTGTCATCTTTCTTTGGGGCTAACAATGCAGGGACGACGCAGGGGCTCATACTCTCTCACGGAACCTCTCCTCAGATACTCCTCAACTTGCCTCTGTAACTCAACATGTTCAGTTAGGCTCATGTGATAATGTGGCAGGTTGGGTAATGTAGATCTCGGAACCAGATCATTGGTGTGCTGGATGTCACGCATTGGGGGTAACCCATCCGGAAGGTCCGCGGGAAAGACATCCCTAGACTCCTGGAGGAGAGAGGCAACCTCAGTAGGGTGCTTAGTAGGTGCCTCCTCAGAATCATCATCCACTATCTTTCTCCCCACTAAAGCATAGATAGTGTCATACTCAGGTAAATCATGCTTAAACTCCCGAGCGGCAATTAACTGTAAGGTCCTGGGGGGAGGAGCAGTCAACATAGACACACCAGGTGTAGATGTGCTACTAGACTGGGGAACTCTGTGGGTGGAAGTAGTGCCTTGCTACGTAACACTATATGTAGCGTTAGTGGGTGGCTGAGAAGAGCCAGTAGCAACTGGAGCACTAGGTGGGGGCTCTCCTGCGAGCTAGGATCCCGTGGTCAAGAGGGCTGAATGGTGATATGTTGGCCACCATGGTCGAAGACTGGTGTTGGATCGACCATAGAGGGTCGCATCCACGCCATAGATCCATGGCCTGCCCAAGATAATACTCCCAACCTCCATAGGCAAGACGTCACACCAAATTTGAGCCTCATATGAATGGAGATGTATGGGTACAAAGCACCTCGCCTGAACAGGCATGGACGTCGTATCTACCCAGGACACATGGTAGGGTCGGGGATGATCCACAGGAGTCAAACCCAAGTGCGAGACTATACGAGTGGAGATTGCATTAATGCAACTCCTACTATCAATAATGACCCTACAAACCTTACCACCGAGGTGGCAGTAAGTCTGGAAGATCGCAGTGCGACGCCCGTCATCGATCTCCTTAGGCTGGGTCAAAATGCAAAGAACGACCCTTAGCCTATCGTCAATTGGCACATCCTCAATGCTAATATCTTGGGTACCGCTAACTATATCGTCCTCCAACTGAAACTCATTGGCTATGTCAGCTCCAGCCTCATAACTCACCTCTACAAGGGCAGATGGGGAATCCATCAGACCCATGCTCTCAATGCCTAGGGCTCTAGTAGGACAAGAACTAGCACAATGGCCTAGCCCCTGACATCGAAAGTAACAGTTACGAGAACCGCCGTTCTGAGGTACATCTCCAACCATGGGGGCCTTTCCTCTCCTATCTCGCCTGACAGGTGGGACACAGGCTGGGGGTGAGGATGGGGAGCAGGTAGGGTGGGCACAACATTCCTCTGGGGAAAAGGACGAGGGTGAGGGGGTGGGTCCTGACGTGGGACCTCGAGGGGTCTGAAAACAGGACTCCTCTGGGATGAACCCGGGGTAACATGCTGGTCAAGGGGACGTTGATATGTGGGTCTTACCCGAGGGGGCGAGTCCCTATCCACCTCGAACTGTTCCATCTCACGTACGACCTAATAGGCATGGTCGATGGTCGTCACGCATTGACGGAACAACTCCTGCTAGTAAACCCGACGAAGTCCTCTCCGGAATCAGGACAGAGTTAGTTCACCCTCCTCGCGAGCTCCACACCTCAGCAGGAGCTCATCAAACTCATCAATATACTCCGAAACGGATCTAGAGCCCTGAGTGATGCTCCGCCACCTATCAATCAACTGGTGTCGATACATCACGGGGATGTACTTCTCCCAAAGTTTCACCTTCATCTCCTCCCATGAGTCAATGGGGTCCTCATATCTCTGCGCAAGATGTTCCTTTAGGTTCGTCTAATAGGTCTGAGCTCAACCTCTCAACATCGTCTTGACGAAGAAGGCTCTCCTGGAGTCAGACATTCCCAACCAATCAAAATAGCAGTTCATCCGGGCTTCCCAATTAAGAAAAATTCCAAAGAATCGTCAAAGTTGGAAGCCTCAAAATGAGCGTTTCGAGTGTCCTAGTCCCGATCACGATACACCCTCCGTTCTTCATCATACTTCTAATCAAGCCTCCTATCATACCTCCTGTTCCTCCGGGCAACAGAAGCCCGAGGAGTCTCATCTCCCCGCTCAAATGACCCTCGGTCAAAATCATCATCACAGTCATGCCAAATATCGGCATAGGCAGCCCTAGGGGGTGGTGGCTAGGGTGCGGTTTGGGCCGCAGGCTGAGGGTGAGA
Organism: Amorphophallus konjac; assembly: GCA_022559845.1. Lineage (NCBI taxonomy): Eukaryota > Viridiplantae > Streptophyta > Magnoliopsida > Alismatales > Araceae > Amorphophallus > Amorphophallus konjac. The sequence goes on along the minus strand of JAHNEJ010000212.1, from coordinate 198,732 downwards.
TTGCGGCGTAGCCTAGGGTATTGGTCGTGGTGCGGGTCGGGGATGAAGACGTTGAATCTGAATGTTCTGTCAGTCGCTCATACTCTGGGCCCCGAATGGCACCCTCCATGGCGGTGATATGACCAACCATCCCCTGAACGGTACGATCGGACTGGGTGATCCTATCTCCTATGCCGGCCAAGCTCCCAAGTACGTCCTGCTTAATCATCTGAAGCTCAGCCGCGAGCTCACGCATTGCCTCACCCAAGTTAGAACCTCCCTGAGGGTCCGAGTGAAAACCCGACGTACTCATGTGTCACTCAGACATCGGTCCTGGCAAGTGGTACTCAACATCGCTGCGTGTAGGCATATGGCACAAGACTAGGCTAAACTAGGATGCAACGTCACGCTAAGATATGAAGGGATGTAATTTTTTTTTAATGCAAGGATAGTGAGGTGACTACCCTAGACTACGACCTAAGCTTTGATACCAAAATTGTTGCGGGACGACGCGTGAGAGACAGGATGCTTTAACTAGATGATGGCGCGATCATCAATAAACACTAAACGACGGCAAACAAACCAACACTAATGCAAGTTCTGAGACGCTAAGTCGTCCCTCACGAGGAAGTGGGACCATGGTAGTTGAGGAACTGCCGTACTCTAGGGTAATTTAGGTCCACAGCCAAGGTCCAGATGGAGCCTTCTGGAATAGGATCTCGCACTCACTCTCTAGCGGTGACAGAAGTCACGGGCTAGGAACCTACTCTCACGTCGGTGACAAATTAAAGCAAATACTAAATAAGCAAGTGCAAAAAGGGAAATGCACGTTCCTCCACGCTTAGTGCGTGGGAGAAGAATCCCGGCCGACCCACGTGTCTCGAGTACAATCAAAGTAAATTACAGTACCAAATTAAGGCTCACTTCTCACAGGGAGATAATAGGATACAAACAGAGTTCGGGACGCGGACTTGGTTGACGGGCAACATCTGATGATGGCTGATGACGACGAGGGTATGCCAGGACGAAGACGCATCGCGACGAACGGGGCCGTAGCAAGCCAGAGCGATCTTGATGCGAGATGAAGACGAGACCGTGATTTCTTCCTTTTTGTATTTTTTTTCTTTTTTTTGCTATCTTTTTTTTCTTCTAATTCTTTTCTGCCCTTTTTTATGGTCTTTTGTCAGAAAATCCCTTGCCTCCTTTCTTTTTTTTTGTTTTTTTTCTACATAAACGAGAGAATGAGAGAGAGGGAGGGAAAAGAGAGAGTGCGATGGCAGGGGGAGGGAGAGAGAACTGGGGCACCGGCAGGCATATTTGGTAACTTTAAAACGTAAAGGAAATAATGGGTTGGTTATTAATGTATGAACGTGGGGGTGGTCTTCTAGGGCCTATATATAGACCCCTTGGCCAACCAAAACCTAATACAATCACAAGAGCAATAACGTGAAAGTTCTCCCATTTTTTCTTCTCCTTTTCTTTCCTCCACAATTTTTATTTCCTTTGTGCTGAGTTCTTGAAAGTTGGGTTGAGATTCGTTAAAACTCTCTTCGAGGACGTGCTGACGAGAGAGAGGGTGTTGTCTACCTGGGGTTGTCGTATCTCTAGGAGACCATTGCCACGAGGACCGCACGTCGGCCGATAATAAGTTCTCTTAGTTCAGTGACATCGCGCTTCGACCAAAAGGCTACGTTCCCTAAATCTCTTAATTTATTTTATTTTGTGCATATAATTTTAATTTTTCAGCATATATTTGGGATGCGCGGTTGGAGTTGCATGGGTGGCTGGAGCGGGCGGCGGGACGGCGGCGTGGTCCGGTGACGCCGGTGGTGGCGGTGCTGGCAGGGGCCGGTGTGGGTGTTGGAACCCGCGATGGCGGTGCTGGTGCTAGGCGGCGATGGCGTGGCGAGTGCGGTCGTGGGCGGCGACGACAGACGCGAGTGCAGATGTGAGGGCGGGCGAACGATGGAAGTTGACGGCAGAGATCGTGTCCGACGAGGGCGTGGTTGGCGCAACGCGTACGTGCATGAACATGGGAGGTGTTGCAAGGCAGCGGTGGCGATGTTTGCGACGGCGGTGGGAAAACAGGAACGCTAAGTAGCGCCCTTTCACGAGGGTGGTGGAGGATGGCGAGCTTCCGCCAGTGCGGTGGCAGCGGCAGTGAGACAGAAGGTCGGGGGCGAGGTCAGCAAGAAGGAGGCGGGTGTCAGGTGTGGCCTCCTTCGATGGGACCTTCCAACGCAGTAAATGGGTTGGAGGGATGAAGAAGAAAGAAGGAAGGAGGGGGAATTCGATGGTGGAGAGGAGATAGGAGGAACAAGACGGAGGAGAGGGATCGAGGATGGGCTTCACGCCCTATGGTTTCGCGCCCCACTTGGATCCCTTCACGGGTGAAGACGACGGCGACTGTGATCTCAAATTCTTAACATATTATTTCTATCCTCCAAGTAGCAAGAACAACAACTTAAATAGGGATTCGGGCTAATCTCAATAGTGAAACCCTAACCTATTAATTGACCCAAATATCTCTGGTACTCTAAAAATCCTGTGAAATTCAGACTAAAAATACGGAAAAATAAAAAAGGACTCAAATAGGTCCCTAATGGTCTAAAACTAGACTCGGTGGGCTCGTCGTCTGAAGCCCTACAACTCTCAATCACCTACTAGCCAGATAGATGCCTGGGTAGCCTGCGTGGCACGTGGAGTCCTCCGTCGTCTAGACATGAATGCTGGGTCAAAACAGACCCGAGCTCTCGTGTCCTCAGCATTTTCTCTATTCAACCTCCATAAAAATGACCCCATAGCCTGAAGGTGTCCACCTCTCATGCATAAGCGACCGGTTTTCCAACTGTCATCTCCTTGTCAAATAGGCTCCTCTTCAACCTCGATATCTAACTCTCTCCAACTCCATTGCGGTCAGAGAAGTCTACCAGAGCTACCTCCTGATGTTACATAAAAGTCAGGGAGACCTTTTCCCCAATGATCTTCAATCATGCTTTCTATAATTGAATCTTCTGCACATTAGAGGGATTCCCCCATCTCTTGAATAATAGATCCTACGTGTTGAAAATCACTCTACATAGCTGAATCATTGTTTATAACCGAACCCTCTTGGTCAGTCTTTATGTTACTAGAATCACGTTTCATATATTTTGATATATTATGACTTCGTTCCACTAATTGTATTTGGATGGTTTCAATAGGTCGGTGAATCATCACCATCTTTGTGTGTGTGTGTGGTGGGGGGGGGGGGTTTGGGTGAATTTTTCTTGTACGCATGGTCTGCCTAACTTCCAAATAGGAAATTGTATTCTTCTGAGGATTCGACTAGCAAAGAGCATCCGCAAGTGCATAATATTTGCTGTTCTTTTTATGTTAACGCTTTTTCCCTTGTTCCAGGTTGGGCCAGGGGAGGTTGATGATGAACTGGAAGAGGAGGTTGCCTCAGAGTGCACGAAGTATGGCACAGTGACACGTGTTGTCATCTTTGAGATCACAGAGGCAAACTTCCCAGCAGATGAAGCTGTTAGGATCTTTGTGCAGTTTGAGAGATCAGAGGAGACGACAAAGGCTCTAGTCGATCTTGATGGGCGTTTTTTTGGTGGAAGGGTGGTGAAAGCTTCATTTTATGATGAGGAGAGGTTTGGAAAAACAGAGTTGGCACCCGTTCCAGGGGAAATACCTGGGTTTTAAAATATGCTACTGAAAATATATCATGGTTAAGTTGATGATTACTCTAGACCCCTATCCCTGCCCGTATTGTGTATCTGAACTCAACTGTACTTTTCTGGTGAACGAGGGTCTAGTATGATTTGAATGCTTAGAACTTTGGTGTAAAGGAGAGGGCTTGAGTCTGGAAACTGGTTGAAAATGGTAGATGAACTGTGTTTTGGTTAATGTTCGTTAATTCTCTTACAAGTAGATAGATAATCAGGTTTTTGGGTTGCCAGCCCTTTGCCTTGCCTCGTTATTCACGTCTGAAATAAATTCTATGTCGATCAAGAATGGGTTTTGTTGCTGCTCCATCGGTAACCATCTTTTCAGGTTTGTGAATCAGTGTGTACTTTTGTTGAGTTCTTGTTGCAATTTGCACACGATCTTGTACATTGTAGGGTCCTCGTCAGAATTTGTAATTCATGTAGAAAGTTCTCAGTTGCGTGTTTGGTGCTCTGAACATTTTATGGACTCCAATGACAGTTTTTTTTTTTTTTTGCGCATTCTATCTATCACTTGAACCATTTTACGTTGACTGAAAGAAATGTTGGTCCTTTTAGTCCCCTCTTCTTGAATGGAGGAGGGATTAAAAGATAGAAAAGTATGTGGAAACTGGAGAGGGGAGAATTGTAAAGGGCTTCTTCCCGTAATCCATTTCACTTTTATTTGGGAAGATTCTGAATTGCATATGTGAAACGAATATGTTGCAGATATGGAAACTGCCCATACCCTGGATATTACACTGTTGAATCTATTGTGTTCATTTGTGATATATGCTCAGGTTGATCTTTATCTTCTTAGTTCATTGCCCACCTTTTTATTGAAGAAAATGCTGATCATGTAACCTGATCTGCTATTTTCCTTCTTACGCCAAGTATCTAACCCCCTCGTCTGCTACCGTCGTCCTTGATTTATAAAATACTGAAGTGATTTGATTTTGCTCGTAAAAGATTGGATTGTTCACAGCACTTAAATTATCTTATTCGGATAGATTTCATTTGTTTGTCACTGAGAACAAGTCTTGTATTTATAGCATATTTGTTGGCTATCTATCTGGTATTTTCTCTTGATCTTATAGGTTTCTGTTTAATGTATCTATGTTTGAGAGTAAATTAGGCGTTGTATCTATAGCCATCTTCCTTCTTTCTCCAAGGCAAACTTATTCTTCTGTGTCTTGTTGTTTTAGGCCCTCTTTATTCCTGAATAATCCCAGGTATCCCACTGGTATTTGGCTTATTTGATTTGGTAGTGTGGGTCGCGTATCTTAGGGTCGGGCAGGGATCGGGGCTTATTTGGGGGATATGCTTGAATATGTTGTATTCGGGGTTGGGGGTCGTCTTCCTCGACAGGGTCCGACATGATTTGGCAAGGTAGTGCCAGCATCCATTGCCGGTGGTGGACGACGACGGTGCTATGGGGTCTGGCGTCCGCTCTGGCAACAATTGTTGGTCTTTCCATTATTTTTTGCGGCGAGGAGGGGTCCGCGTTGGGGGTTCTTTATGAGGCATTTGGCTGTGAGGAAGGATGGCATTTGCGGCGAGCCAGCACCAGCGTCCACCGTCGGCGGTGACGACGATGTCTGGTGTCTTCTCCCGTGGCGACCTATAGTCTTCCTGTCATTTTCCGCAGTGAGAAGGGGTTCACAATGGGGAGGGGTGTTTCGAAAGTATCCGAGCGTGAGCAGGAGATGGCTTTCAGAACATTTTGGTGGGTTTTCTCAAACAAGCCTACTGAGGGTATTGTAACTGCGGTGACCTATGCCACAGTCAAATAGGTCCTTATGGCTTCTCATGACTTTGACATGTAGACCTTTTTCACATTGAGATAACACGTCATCGTAAACAATACACATTGGAAGAGGTTACCTTTTGTAACCCTATTGTAGTCATTAGAAGTTCATGTCCAAGGCATTTTATGTCCAAGGCATTTTATGCTGACATAAGATATCATGCATAAAAATAGAATGATATTGGTGACGGGCAATGTCTGCAATAAGATTAAAACACATATTGATCTTTGACCAGTTGTTAGACATAATACTTGGCAAATATTAAATAAAGATTTTCTATAGATATGCCAAGGGAATACGTTGAGCATCGAATGCACTTGAATTTTAAAATATAGGAAAATTAACCCTATACCTCTAGAATCTTTTGAAATTATCCTTATATCCTTACCTTTATTGTGTTTACATACTACCCCTAAATCCTTAAGATGGAGCCATTGTATCCCTGCGGTGACCGAGACGTTATCCTGGTTAACTGAAGGTGGGTGAGGGAGGTGGAAATTTCTAACCTACCATCGTAGGGTGAGAGAGAGAGAGAGAGAGAGAGAGAGAGAGAGAGAGAGAGAGAGGTGGGAGAGGGAGACCGGAGAGGGGGTGGGAAGCGGGGGAGGGAGGTGGTCTGAGAGAGAGAGAGGGGAGGGTGTCAACGTCCCCTGTTGCAGAGAGAGAGAGAGAGAGAGAGAGGAGTGAGAGAGAGAGAGGGGGGTGGGCAGTTGGAGGGGGTGACAGGATAGGGGGACCAGAGAGAGGATGGGTGGCTGGGGGAGGAGGAGAGAGAGGGAGGAGGGCGTTGGAGGGGATCTCCCTCTTCGGCATTGACATCCTCTACATCCAAAGAGAGGGAGAGAGAAGTGAGAGAGAAAGGGATGGGAGGCTGGGAGAGAGAGAGAGAGGGTACTAGTATCTCCTGTTGCATAGAGAGAGAGAGAGAGAGAGAGAGAGGAGTGGGAGACAGAGAGAGGGGTGGGCTAGTGGAGGGGGTGATAGGAGAGGGGTGAGAGAGAGTGGAACTCACCTTGAGTTGGAACGAGTTCATATTTTTTTTTTATTTTATTTTTAAAATTGTAAAATCTCTCTGAGTAGCAACGACTTCAGATGAAAATCATTCCCTCACAGTGTGACTTCCTTGTACTATCTCTCTCTACCACCCCATCCTCTCTCTCTCCCTCTCTTTCTATCTCTAATCGGCGCCAGAGGGAGAGACCCCCTTTGACGTCTCCCTCCCCTGTGCGCTATCTCTCTTACCCCGTCCTCTCTCTCTCTCTCTCCCCCTCTCTTTCTATCTTTGCACCGATGCCAGAGGGGATACGCCCTCTAACGTCCTCCTCCCTCTAGCGTCCTCCTCCCCTGCACTCTCTCTCTCTCTCTCTTTCTATCTTTGCACCAATGTCAAAGGGGGAGACCCCCTCCGATGTCCCCCCTCCCAAGTTTAAAATCAAGTAAGCTTTTGTAGATTTATTAAATAAAGTGGAAGAATGTTGAAACTTTTGATAAGATAGGAATATAAAAGGACATGTTTCTAAATAGTTAAAAAGTATAAACATAAATACTAAAAGTATACTATCAAAATATAATTGATTATCTTTATAGGGTTTAAATTGAAAATATTCATGACAATAAAATATAATTAAAAGAAGTAAATGATATTTTTATGAATAGGGATGAGGTGTCAGATATGGAAGAATAGACAAAAGATGAGGTGACAAAAGATTTGGATGAGGTTTATCCTATCCTTGGGAAGATAAGGATAAGACTTGTCTTATCCTAAGAAGATAAAGATAAAACCTAGAGAGGAGTGACACTTGTTTCCCTCTCATTTCCCTCTCTCCATTATAAATATGGGTGTGATCACTTTTTCACTTACCAAGGCAAAGAGTGGGAGAAGGAGAGAGAATAAGAAGAAAAAGGAGGAGAGTTTACTGTGTCTAGAAAGAGAGAGATTATTATGCACTCGATTTCAATTATGTGTCTAGTTCACCAACAGGGGAAAATGTCTTTTCCCATATATCAATTATTTTGGTTTATGATAAAATTTAATCATTATGACAATTTAAATATATTGTGACTAAATAAGCATATTTCATATTATCTCAAAACTTCAATACAGGCTAGGTACCATTACAGGTTTAACCAAATAATCATGTCTCCTTATACGTAGCTTAAGAAAGTGTTTTAATTATCTCCAAAAAGTATGTATCTACTTTGTTTTGGAAAGAAGGCACTTATAATGTGTATAAGCATCTTAGGTGTAAAAGGAAGACTGAAGTTCAGTCTATAGTTTAAAGAAAGATACTTTTAGCATATCTGATTAACTAAAAAGACAAAAAGAAAAGTCTTTACCTAGAGATAAATATCTATTCCAATAGAAACAAAAATCCCGTCTTCACCTTGAAAGGAAGACACTTGTAGCGTGTAACACCTCGATTTCAGGAGACCTATTAGTAAATTAGACTAGCTATGCTAAGAGTCCATTAGGGTGGCCCATCTAGTGAACTTGAGCCCATTAGGAGAAATTCATAGTTTCAGGATATTAGTCCGTTATTTATGACATAACTCTGGCTATGAATGTCCAAATAAGATGAAATTGAGGTCATTGGAAAGATAACTCGATTATCTACAACTTTCGTGTTGAGCACTTTTTGATATTCGGCTATTTAGTAAGTAAAAAATGTCAAATAACAAAATATAGTATTGGACGATGAGTTAGACTTGAAGAGAGACGTAGAGATAGTTGATGTTTTATTAAGATAGGCGCTAAGATAGTTAGAGTTTTGAAAATAGGCGATGGTGAGATAGCTAATGTTTTATTGAGATAGACGCTGAGATAGTTGGAGTTTTAAAGATAGGGGCTGATGAGATAGTTGATTGAGATAGGCACTAAGATAGCTGATGTATTATCAAGTAGGCGCTAAGATAGTTAGAGTTTTGAAGATAAGCACTGGTGAGATAGCTGATGTTTTATTAAGATAGACGCTAAGATAGTTGGAGTTTTAAAGATATGTGCTGGTGAGATAGCTGATAACTAATGTTTTATTAAGATAGGTGTTAAGATAGTTGGAGTTTTGAATAGCAAGTAAAATTATAGTTTTGCCACTCAATAGAGTCAGAAGCTATATTGCATGGGTTAACATGTGGTTAACATAGGAGAATTAACTTAAGCCTAGGAAATTAAAAGCCTAAGCACTTACTTGAGTGTTGTATGCCGGAAGTCAACAAGAGTAGGCAGAGGATACTCTAGAAGTCAATAAGGTAAGGCAGAGGTGTGCACCAGAGGATAGCAGAGTAAGGTGGGGATATGCCAAGTGATGGCAGTTGGGGTAGGTAGCAAATATCTTGGATAAAAACAAATTAAATAATTCTTCTTAAGGGTTGTCTATTTAAGCTTGGGTTACCCCTCCTGTTACACTTTTGTCTACCCAGAACATCCCAGTAAGAACTAGAGAGAAAAGAAAGAGTAGCAGAGGAAGAAAAGAAGAGAAGTATCTGGGTGTGTGTGTGTAAGGAAGCAAAGAGGAAGAGCAGGTGGCTGAAAAGGAGAGGGTAGAGCAGGACGAAGGTCGTCCCCAGCATGAGGAGAACCCCTAGGAGTAGTCTTGGGTGGCAGCAAGGGGTAGAGAGCAAGGAACCAATTGAGGTTAAGGGTCTCTCATCACAGGTAGGCATCTGATTAGACTAGACATATGCCATTTCTTAGTTTTCTTAAACATATGTCATTTGTTAGTCTTTCTTATTTTGAATCTATTTTAGTATTTAGAAACTAAATGTCCATGTAAAGGGGGTAGTGATCATGCATAACTAGAACCTGAAATCTGTATTTAGTAGTATATTATGACCTGTAGAAGTATAATTTATTTTTTGATTTGCTGTGAGCTGTAGCTTTGATAACTCATGTTCATTAAGCAATTAAAGTTGTTCAAATGAGAGAAAACGAAGATGTTAATGTAAATCTGAGCACATGGACAATGCCACTGTAAGGAGGGAGAAGGGTACCGGGTGAGCGTTTGCCTGGTGACCCTCATTTGAGGAAGGACAGATGGTTAAATTTGGAAGTCAAACTAGACGACGATTTGGTGGATGGTGGGGTATTGACCCCTGATCCTGTACGGTTGATCAAGGCTGGTTGGTACAAGTGTTGGACCATCCATGGTTGAGCCCGCGCCTCTGGGTCATTAGATTTTCTCCTTGTGTTATGGATTAGATACATGTCCAGAAATGTACAAGTAAAGAGGATTAGAACTTTTCATATAGGCAGAGTTTAATATGTATAATAGGAAATAACTTTATTGCAAGGCCGGTGTAAATGGATGGCTATCTGTAGCCATGTGATTATAAGGAAATTGACCTACAGGCCTCCTGTAAATCTGAACCCAGATAGTGAAGTTACTTTATTATTTACATCCTTGAATTATACATATGTTAGAACTTGTTGCAGAAAATGAGTGCATATATGAGTGCATATATATATATATATATATATATATATATATATATATATATATATATATATATATATATATATATATATATATATATATTGCATGAATGTCTTCCTGCATTTACAAAAAGTTTATTATATGATATGCATGTGATTGGTTTTCTTCTAATGCCTACTGAGTCTTAGGACTCACGCCTACGGTCTAACCAATTTCAGGAAACTCGGAGGTGTGATTGTAGCCGCCGAGTAGGAGGCCCAAGAGGGAGCTTGGGAAGTTTCTAGTTGCCGTCACGTAGAAGACTTTAAAGTCTGAGTGCTTGTTTAAGTGTTGTATCTGAGGGTCCTTTTAAGCAGGGATTAAACAATGTTGATCAGCTTTAGGCTGAGTGTGATCTTGGGGAAATGTATCTTGTAAAAGGGCTGTATATAGGCAGTGTGTTTCGATGTATGATGTAAATGAATTTTAATGTTCAAAATTTCTGTAGCAGATTTTGTGGTGTCTTCTATGTGTGGTTATATTTAAATGGAATGGTATGGTTGTGTCATTAGAAGTAACAATAGTATGGTTGTAAGCGCCTTGCAGGACAACCGAGGTCACAACGTGTAGTCGTATGAGATGACGCCTCCCCGACTGGGCACCGAGGGACCTGGGATGGGGGAGCCACATGTGGTATATGAACAAGGTTTTGAGGTTTGGTTTGCCAGCATCCATTGGATTATATACCATACCCGAGATTTTAGGCAGTTGTCTGTGGTGTTAGACTTAGTGTAAGGTAATCCTAACTTAAGATAATTCTCCCTTTCAAGAGAGGGTGGAGAGTGGAAGAGGAGCAATGGACCTTACCCAGGGAGAGCCAACAAGCTCAGATGGAATCTCTACTGGTGTAGATGGGGGAGCGACGTACGGAGAGCAATCGTTTGGAGGACAGGAAGTCATGGCCACATCGAGCGTGCCACCGGTAGATCTGGGAGGCTTTATGTAGATATTTCAAGGGTTGGTGCAAGCTATACAAACATAGACCCAGACACAAACATTGATGCAGGCCCAGATGCAGACTCGGGTGGAGGAGCAATAAGGTAGGATAGCAGGGGCAGAATTAATGGAGAAGTTTAATGAGATGAGTCCACCTTCTTTTAAGGGGGAGAGCTAACCTGAAATTGTGGAGAGTTGGACTAGGGAGATGGGGAAGATTTTTAAAGCAATCAGGTGTACAGAATGAGATAAGGTGTTGCAGGCCACCTTCATGCTCAAAGAGTGAGCCGACGAATGGTGGATGTCAACGCTTAGAACCACCTTCAGAGGCAGGGATACTAAGATCAGTTGGGAGGAGTTTTTGGATGTGTTTTATGCCAAGTACCTGCCGCAACATGTTAGAGATCGTAAGGAAGTGGAATTCTTGAATTTGGTCCAAAGGGATCTATCTGTTATGGACTATAAAGCCAAATTTATAGAGCTGGAGAAATATGCCCCTCACATTTGCGTGGATGAGCTAAGAGGGTAAAGAAGTTTGTCAGAGGGTTGAGGAGTAACATTAGAGGCAGGGTCATAGTGTTTGATCCTCAGTCCATGGCCGTTGCATTAAGGACGGCCTTCATTGTAGAAATTGAGTATAAGCAGTTCCTGATGTGGGACGAATGAGATTTGAGACCAATTTGATGCGAGACGAGACTCGAACGGGCTAAGACCTACGACTGACTCGAAGTGCGGCCAGCACTTGCACGCTAAGGTAAGCTGGGCGGCTGACCTCCGTGGCGTTCTCTTGGTGGAGACGTCTCTCAACAAGAAACTCTACCTAGCCCTACGATCGTCCCAGCGAGGGAAGCGTGGGAACGCAACGATTAAGGAACCAATGTCGCATAGGGTATGCAATTCAAGCTCGGTGCCCGACTGGAGCTAAAGAACTGGCGCTCACACTCACAATCATGGAGATTTGTAATTTGGCTACGACCTTAATGTCACAAACACAGCATATATAATAGCATACTAGATAAGCAAATGTGAGTGTAAGGAACGTGCGCGTACCTCCATGACTAGCGCGTGGGGAAGAAAACCCCGGCCGAACCCAACAACCCCGATACACAACAAATGATTAATATTATAATTTTAGAATAATGGGCCACTCCACGCAGGGAGGTAAAGGGCTACAACAATAAATTTTGCGGCTTCTAGAACACGGGTTGACGGGCCGCACTCGTAGGAGACGAGGGAGGCGTGTCGGGGCCGATCGGGTGAGCCGATTGGAAGCCGAGTGGTTCTGCCCGCGCTAGTCACCCTGCGCAGCAGACTTGCAGAAGTCGGCACGGCTGGATCCGACGTCCGATCAGGGCGCCGTTTGTTGGAGTACGTCGGTGACTAGATGAAGAACGCCTCGGCGAAGTGGCGCAATCAGATATGATTAGATCTGGGCGTGGCAGCACCTATTCCGGGGCTCTGGTTCTACTCGCACAGAACTGCATAGGTAGACAAAGAATTATGGGAAAAATAGTTCCCGGTGTCTGAATGGATCGACGTTTGTTGCAGATCGTCGGCGACCTCCAGAGGGAGACCCATACAAAAGGGCTTGGTCAGATCTGAGAGGAGGGAGACGGGGCAGCTTCTTCAAGTTGCTTTTGGTTCTGGATCGGATCTGCGCAGGGTGGTCAGCGTAGTCCCACGAAAATATTCGCCACGATCAGCACAGATCTCCAAACGATGCGAGGTTGGCGGCGTTGCGAAGAAGACATGGAGAGGTACAACCTATCCAGATTTTAGATCCAAATGGGTTGAGGGCAGATCTGGGAGATTTTCGTATCAGGGAGGAGTGGATCTGGCTCACAAGAACAGGCGGCGATGTGTAGCTTCACCGTCGGAATTGTTGTTGGCGATCCCGAGCTCCAATTGAGACAAAATCAGCGCCGAATCATTCTTTGACTCGCAGACCTTCGTCTGGTAAAATCATCAGCATCAGATATGAAGAGGAGATGACTGTGGGAGGTTCGTGATTTGGAGATGAAATCTGGGTGGACAGACTCGGAAGCAGCACTCGAACGTAGCGATAGTGGAGCCTCGACGTCGCACCTCGGCAATGGGGAGTCGCACCCCGGCTAGACCCCGTCGTAGGACTAGCTCTTGAGCATCACACTCAAGGGAGAACACCAAGAGAATCACTCTCTCAAGAACACTCAATTTTCATTCAAAACTTTAAAATTTCATTAGCTTCTTTAAGAACACTATACATGGCTTTATATAGACATACAAGGGGGAGAGGGGGAGCTTGGAATGACATGGGGAGAGGAGAGAGAGGGGGGGGGTGGCCTCCTCTGATTGTCATGAGAGGGGCTGGTCGACCATGCCAAGGGGGAGGGTGAAAAGAGCTCAAGTTTGAATGGGCAAGGGGGAGGTGGCCAAGTCAAGGATGGAAGGTGGATTTCCACCCTTGGACCAAGGAAAGGGGGCACCCCCTTCCACTAGCCATGCCATCCAAAGTGTGTTTTCACACTTAAACCATGGGCCTTTCACACCCTAGCCATGACCTATAAATAACCCCTTTCACACTTTGGTAACCCATTCACACTTGTGAACCCATTCACACTATGCCCCTTTCACACTTGTCCACTCTTGGCCCATTACAATAGTAATTGTCCACATGGATTAAATAGGGCTCATACAAGGCTAAAAAAATGTTGAATCAAGGTGAAAGCTTGATCGATGCGTCCACGTCCTCCTCGAGCTAAAGGGGCTCCGACGTGTCCTCGTCCACCAGCATGTACAACGGCGTGTGTTTGCACCAATTCTCCTCGGGTGGGAGGAACGCGACCCCGTTGAGTAAGGGTCCTGTGTTGAGTAGTGGATGGCGGATCTAGAGGGGAGGGGTGAATAGATCTGCCCCTCTTTTTGTAGAACACCCATCTTTAAAGCTAGATAAAGAGAATAGCAGCGGAATATAATTAGCTTAACGAAGGATATAACGATTTGCTTAGCAAGATGAATGAGTAATATAGAAGTTGAACATAAGCATGCATCTAGCACAAAGTAATCGCACAAGCAAACCACAACACACGAGATTTTAAGGTGGTTCGGACTGAATCCCTAGTCCTACGTCCACCCCTCACCAAACCCGGTGAGGCTTCACTAGTGCTGTGCACCAAACCGTAAATCGGAGAACTTTCGATTGCCTTCATACTAACCACTGGTAAGGATGACAACACCGCAGATTGGATCACCCTCCAACTGCCTTCCTACTAACCGCAGTAGGGACGATTCTCAGTTTCAATAGCTTGAACAAAATGAAAAGATAACAAGATGAAAATGCTCAAACAAGATATGGAGATATGCTAGAATCGAAAAGATCTTGTCTGAAATGCGATGTAGATCAGCAGCAGAGGCTTCTTCTTCTTTGCAAAGCCTCCTCTTGGTTCAGCAACAGTGGTTTCTTCTTCCTTGCGAAGTGATCTTCCTTGGATCCCCTTGAGTTGATGAAGAGGATTATGGATGCAGATTTGATCTCCCTTGAAAACCTTGCTTGCTTCTACTCTTCCTTGGAGGTTGCTTGCTTCAGATATAAGCTTGAATCACCTTGGAATGGATGAAGAACTCTGCATGAAGTACTGTTCACGGCTACAATATCTTCTTCTTCCTTGGACCTCCTCTAGCCTCCTTTGATCTCCCTTGATCCCTCTTGATGCATTAGGGTTTCTAACCCTCTTGTGTTGTTTTATATCTCTTGAATGGTCCATAGACAAGCCCAAGACCAGATCCACAAATCATGGTAGATTGGGTGACTTTAGGATTAAACAAATCCAAGAAGAGGGGCTACCCATGAGGTGGAAAACAAAGTCAAACATTGCTGCATTGGGCTTTTGGTCGACCGAAAGTATGGGTCGGTCGACCGAAACATTTATAGAATTGAAGAATTCGTTGTTGGCAAATCAGTCACCGACAGGGGATGGGTGGTCGACTAGACCTGGGGCCGGTCGACCGGTCATTCTGGGCGGTCGACAGGTTTCCTGAGAATTTTGTAACATTTCGTCCTAGAAAATCTGGTCGACCAGTCCAAGACCGACGATCGATCGAAACTTGGAATTTTCACAAATTTGCTTCATTCAACCCCTTAAACTCGATTGCAGTCCATTCAAGTCTGTGGCATCAAACTCTTTAGACCTTTGACATTGAAACCAAGTGTGCATGACCCCGTCTTGGCTATTCTTCATTGTGCATCGACCTTGGCTATGTGAAAGTGTCGACTCTTGCTTACTCTTCACATATGAAAGAAGTGATTTGAGGGGATTTTCATCCTTGCTTGGGCGTGATCATTGGGCTTTCACTTTTGCCATCTCCACTCCATTCCTTGGCTTATCTGTCATGAAAAAGCATCAAGTATTTCAATCATATGCGAGTGGGAAACATCAATGACTTATAGTGTTTAGCCATTATCAAAACCATGAATATCAAATGACCACAGGGGCACAACATTCTCCCCCTTTTTGATGATGGCAACACTGTGAGTCATTATTTGGCAGTAATGTCCAAGATGGCAAATTTTATAACATATGCAGCTCAAGATACATAGTGATGATATGCTATGCATGGATGATTTGTAACATATGCAGCTTGAGATGCAGAGTGATGATCAGAGTATGTGAATGCAGATATGTATGCATGGATGATCAGAGCATGTATGCATGAAGGATCAGAGTTCTCACAAAGTTATTCTCCCCCTTTGACAACTCACAAGGCAACTCACAAAAAGGAAATTACAAGAAGGATATTCTCCCCTTTGACAACAGCAAAAAGGAGGGATAAGGTAGAGACAGTGACAAATGTCTTAGAGATAAGAGCTGAATAGGAGTTTAGAGCAAGCCATTATATGCAGATCTGAAACATGCCATGAGCAAGATACATGGTTCAAAGCTAATGAAATCCGAGATCAACAATAGAGTTCGAAAAGCATCTACATCCATATTTTAATAGAAATGAACCAGAAGTGCATATCATGGTAGTGGTTAACCTTCCTTTGTCTTATACATCCATATTCAATAACTTCTTCGGGAATAGCACAAACTAGTATTGAGGTTAAACAAGCATGACTAAAGCATGGAATTGTATGATTTCAGCACTATTTTGCATGATCTTTTACATTTGTATGCACATGACTCATATTTTACGAGCAATCGAGTCTAGTACATGCCTCCTATCCAAAAGAATACACGTTGTTTAGATGCCAGTATTCTTAGGTATTTGGTAAGACTGATTGTTATGCTTCAGATTGAACAGAGATAGTAATATCACCTCATGACAAATCTGACCTCATTTCTTTGATGAGGAGATATATTTCTCAACAATTATGCCATTGCTATGTCTAGAGTCTAATTTAATTAAGGCAGAGATAACAGGGGCACATCATGACATATCATTCGTCACTTATTTTGAGGACGTGATATATTTCTTCGTACAACAATATCATTGCTATTGCTAATTGATTTTCAGGAATTCTAGCTCATCAAGGTGTTTAACAACAATACTAAGCATTAGAGTATCACCAAGGTTGCCATGAAGTTTGAATTTTCAGATTTCAGGATAGTCATTCAAGGCACAACATGCAATCTCTAGTTAAAGTCTATTAAAACCACCGAACATAGATGATTTCAAAAAAAATATCAGAACTTCAAGAAATCATTAAATCTGAACCATTTTAATTGGATGGACAATCATCAGTTCATATAATAGAAAGCTCTTACGCCATAGGTCTGTCTGTTTCATGATCACATGTTCAGACTGGAAGCCATTGAAGTTCAGATTGCAAGAGATTAAGAGAAGTAGCAAGACTCCCCCTAAGGATATGCAGTGAATGCATTCAAGGAGTTATGTTTGTAATCAAGGGGAATGATCAGAAATGAAATGCATGACCCGGCCCATGATTGTACACTTATTGATGGTAACTGAATGAAGATGAAACATATGCATGAATGCTTCAAAGAAATAGCTCCCCCTTACTGTATGGCCTACATGCGACAGTGACGCATGGTACTTGGCGGAGGTGTATCCTCACGCATGGTGAGTGCTTCTAGACAAGCATAACCTGCCTTTCCACACTTCATCATTTAATATACCATGGCCATGCAAGAATGATGCTACACCACATGCAATACATCGTGAACATGAATTCAACTTTATTATGCAACTACATGCAATGCTACACCACATGCAGAATGACATGTTTACATATAAACAATGCATGGATACCAATCAGCAAAAGCACACAACCAAATTGAAGAAGATCATCATTTCAATTTTTATTAGCCTGAGGTCTGCAAAGACCAAGCTCCCTTCTGAGTGTTGTAAACCTGTCATTACACAAAGGCTTGGTGAAGATGTCAGCAATCTGATTTAGTGTATCAACAAAATGCAGTTCAAAGTTTTTCTTAAAGACCTCATCTCTAATGAAGTGATGCCTAATCTCAATATGCTTGGTCCTAGAGTGCTGGACTGGATTTTTTGCAAGGTTGATAGCACTGGTGTTATCACACAGAATCGGGACACAACCTAGATCCACTAAGTAGTCTTGGAGTTGGTGTTTAATCCACAACACTTGGGTGCCACAGCTCCCCGCAGCAACGTATTCTACTTCTGCGGTTGACAGGGCAACCGAGTGTTGTTTCTTGGAGGCCCAAGAAACTAAACACCCGCTCAGAAACTGGCAGTAGCCACTAGTACTCTTGCGATCCAGCTTGCATCCAGCGTAGTCTGCATCAGAATAAGAAATAAGAGATAAATCACATGATGACGGATACCACAATCCCAAATCTTGAGTTCCGGCAAGATATCTAAGGATACGTTTGACGGCAGTCAAGTGGGATTCTCTAGGACTAGCTTGAAATCTAGCGCAGAGGCAAACACTAAACTGGATATCTGGTCGGGATGCAGTCAAATAAAGTAAGGAGCCAATCATACCTCTATAGATTTTTGCATCCACTAATTT
The DNA here is from genome assembly GCA_022559845.1 of Amorphophallus konjac. Lineage (NCBI taxonomy): Eukaryota > Viridiplantae > Streptophyta > Magnoliopsida > Alismatales > Araceae > Amorphophallus > Amorphophallus konjac. Next base: position 180,860 of record JAHNEJ010000212.1, on the reverse strand, counting down.
ACCATTTTCATCCGAATCCAGTGATGTTGTGGTGCTAATAGGAGTTGCAATTATTTTACAGCTTGTCATGTTGAATCTTTTCAGCAGCTCCTTGATATATTTGGCTTGACTTATGAAGCACCCATCTTCTCCTTGGTTGACCTACAAATCGAGAAAAAATTAGAGTTCTCCCATTACGCTCATCTCGAATTCACTAGTCATGAGGTTAGCAAATTCCTCACACATTTCAGATTTTGTTGAACCAAACATAATATCATCAACATAAATTTGAACAATGAAGATATTCTTATCTTGCTTCTTGGTGAAAAGTGTTTGGTCTACCTTATCTCGTGTGTACCATTTCTCAATGAGGAACGAGCTTAGTCTCTCATACCAAGCTCTTGGTGCTTGCTTCAAGTCATAAAGCACCATGTCTAGCTTGTATACAAAATCTGCATGGTTAGAGTTCTCAAAGCCAGGGGGCTGTTCCACATAGACTTCTTCTTTGATCAAACCATTTAAGAAAGTACTTTTTACATCTATTTGATACAACTTTATTCTAAGGGAGCATGCAACGGCAAGTAATATTCTGATGGCATCAAGTCTGGCTATAGGGGCATAAGATTCTTCAAAGTCTATCCCAAACTCTTGATTGTACCCTTGAGCCACCAATCTAGACTTGTTTCTTATTATCTTACCATCCTCACTGAGTTTGTTCCTAAAAATCTATTTAGTGCTTATGACAGATTGTGATGATGGTCTAGGAACAAGATGTCAAACTTTGTTTCTTTCAAACTGGTTAAATTCATCTTGTATGGAGTTTATCCAGTTTTCATCATTTAAGGCTTCTTCAACATTTTTAGGTTCCATTTGAGAGACAAGAGCAAGATGATATAATTCTTCCACAATTCTAAAATGTGACCTAGTTCTAGGTGGATCATTCAAGCTTCCAATGACATTTTCTAAAGGATGATCCTTAAGAATTCTAATGTCTGTAGAATCATTACCTTCTCCTGGAGCTTGATCCCTTGCATTTCTTGATTTAGCTAGGTCACCATCTTCTCTTGTTTCTTCTTGTGGAGGATCATTCTTTTCCTTCATGCTTAGGAATTCCCCGTCTTCATCATTTTTCCTGCAATAGTTATCATTTTTAGAATCATCATGATATTCATCAAAGGAGACATGGGGTGATTCTTCCACAGTTTGACTCTTAATGTTGTAAATTCTATAAGCCCTAGATCTATCAGAATATCCAAGGAATATACCTTCATCGTTCTTGGGCTTGAATTTATCTAATTCTCTTTTGTCATTATTGTGGATGAAACATTTAGACCCAAACACTTTCACGTGTGAGAGAGAGGGCGTGTTACCTTTCAGCAACTCATAAGGAGTCTTTTTGGTGTATGACCTTACCATAGATTGGTTGATAATGTAGCAAGCCGTGTTTACCGCCTCAGCCCAAAACTTCCTTGGGAGTTGCCGTTCACAAGCATTATTCTCGCCATCTCTATGAGTGTTCGATTCCTTCTTTCAACTACACCATTTTGCTCAAGGGTTCTTGGTGAAGAAAATCGATGTGAAATGCCTTCAACCCTACAAAGATTATAGAATTCAGTATTTTCAAATTCACCACCATAATCAGATTGAAGGTTGGAGATTTTAAACTCACCATCTCGCTTTATCTTTATATAGAGTGCCCGAAACTCATCAAAAGCATCATTTTTATGTGTGAGAAAGAAAATCCATGTGAACCTAGAGAAATCATCCACAAAGACATATCCATATTTTCTACCACTTAAACTAGCAGTTCTGGTTGGACCAAACAAGTCCATATGAATCGGCTCGAGTGATTTGGATGACATATTTGCAGATCTAGCCTTGAAGGATTTTCTTGTTTGTTTACATAGGGCACATGCATCACACAATTTATTTTCATGTTTAAAAGATAGTTCAGGTAAACCTTTCACCATTGAATGCTTCAAAAGTTTATGCAAGACATTGTAGCTAGCATGTCCTAGTCTACGATGCCATAACCATGCAAGCTCAGACTTTGGTGCAGCAAGATAGAGGTTTATATGAGCAGGATCATCTAAATCAATTATGTAAACATTGTTGAATCTTTTACTCAAAAATTTTACCTTGTCAGATTTTGGTTCAAAGATTCTATATTCATGAGAGTCAAACAACACTTTGTGACCTTTATCACACAATTGACTTATACTGAGCAAGTTGTATTTCAAACATTCAACTAGCAACACGTTTCTAATGGAGTTGGAGAGGTTCTTAACTACATTACCTGTTCCAGTGATTCTTCCTTTGTTGTTCCCTCCAAATGTGACGTGTCCTCCTTCCTTTTCCATCAAGAGACAAAATTCTGTTTTATCTCCAATCATGTATCTTGAACAGCCGCTATCAAGGTACCACCGATTATGCATGGCTGCAAGACACTCCTGCATAAGGATTTAAGCAATGGGGTTTGGAACCCAACAAAACTTGGGTCCCACCAACTTCTTCAGATTTTCAAAACATGATACCATCTCTTTTGGAATCTAAACTTTCCTTGCATTCATGTTTTCTTTGCTTAGTGCAGGGATTTGGTTTTTCTTTTCAGCTTTGACACTCACTTTCTGTTTAGAGGCTCTTTGTTGGATTTTATGAACGTTTGAGGAAGTTTACTTCTTAAACCATTGAAGCCACTGGTTGGTTTTGGGTTGAAGTGATTATTTTACCATCTAGGGGATTTAAGCTTATAGGATTGATGCACAAAGGAATTACAATTGCCCCAAAAGTAGGGTGGTGTAGACCTGTATGAGTGGGAGTATCGACCTGTCCTATGTGCAACTCAGTTATAGCGGCTTCTGGATGGCTGAGCGGGTGATGGCCAAGGAAGTGTTGACCTGTGCTGTGGGGAAGGTTAACTTTTCTTAAGCTTTTGAGCAATCTTTTTGAGGATTTCAGTGACTTCCTCTTGAACCTTTTCTTTTCCTTTGGGTGTTGTGTTTGAGGTAGAAGCATCAGAAGAGGAAATCAATGTGACAGTTTTTAACCTAATTGGCCTTTTGTTTGTGGGATTAAAACCTAACCCTTCCTTGCTGAAATTCATTCTTGTACCTAGCAATGCATCTAGGTTTTCTCTTCCATCTATAAACTTTTCTAAAGAATGTTGTTTATCCTTCAACTCTTTTTGTAGATTTTCAATGTTTTGAAGGAGTTGAGTGTTGACTTGTTTGACAGCATCATACTTCTCATTGCTCAATTTGCTGTCCTTTTCATAGGTTTGCATTTTTAGCTTCATGCTATCAATCTCATTTCTTAAGTCTTCATTTTCAGTTTCCAAGTCAGCCATTTCTTTTCTTCCTTCTTCCAAGTTCTCAATCATTTTCTTAAGGTCTTCAATTTCAGTTTCAAGTGAAGTAGTTTTATGATTTATATCATGATCATGCACAAACAAGTTAATTTTCTTTTTCAATGATTTATTTTTCTTTTTGTACATGTCATATTTCTCCATGAGCTGTATATATGCTTCTTCCCAATCATCAATTATGAAATTTTCAAATGGAGAGTGTACCTCAGTTTCTTCGTCACCTCTGGCCATGAGACAAAGATCTTCTTTTTCTTTATCCGAGGAGCTGGTTCCATCATCACATTCTTCTTCGTCGCTCCATGTTCACATCATGGCCTTGTTCTTCTTCTTGCCCTTCCATTTGTCAGCTTTTCTGAATTTTTCAGGACATTCAGTCTTGAAATGCCCTAGTTTGTTGCAAGAATAACAAATGATTTTGTCAGATTTCTTAAAGTTTTCAGAATTGGATTTGAAACCTTTCCTTACTTGCGACCTTCCTCTCATGAAGCTCTTACCTTCCTTTCTCAGAAATTTTTTGAACTTACGTGTGAGCATGACTACGTCATCCTCATCTCGCTCACTTGCAGAAGCCTCCCCTTCATCAGAAGTGCTTTGACCGCTGGGTCCTGCTTTAAGAGCTAGGGACTTTTTCTTAGGTACCTCAGCCTCTTTGTTCTTCAGGTTGATCTCATAGGTCATCAATGACCCAATGAGTTCATCTACCTTAGTAGTTACGAGATCTCTGGATTCTTCAACCACAGTAGCCTTCGTGTGCCATGCTGGGGTCAGTGATCTAAGAATCTTCCTTACAATTTCCTGCTCTGAATATTTCTTTCCAAGATCAGTTACACTATTAGTAAGCACAGTTAAGCGAGCATACATGTCTTGAATTGACTCATCAGGTCTCATCCTGAACATTTCATATTCAGAAACTAAAATGTTGGCTTTTGTTTCTCGTACCTGAGAAGTTCCTTCATAAATCACTTCTAACCTATCCCACATTTCTTTTGCAGTTGTGCAGGTAGCCACTCTTGAGAATTCTACTGGATGGAGTGAGCATTGCATGAAGTATCTAGCACTCAGTTGACAGTAGATTTTCTTATTTGTTCTTTGGTCCACAATTCCTCATCATCCGTAAGCTCATACGGACATTTGCTGATCACTCGCCAGAGTTCGTAATCTTGGGCGCGAATGAACACCTGCATGCATTGTTTCCAATAAGGATAATTAGTTCCAGTGAAATAAGGAGGCCTATTCACAGAATATCCTTCAGGTAATAAACCCTTGGACGACAATCCACCATTTTTCTCAAGGTCGTTGGACCCCATAATGAGAGATTAGGCTCTGATACCACTTGTTGAGTAGTGGATGGCGGATCTAGAGGGGAGGGGTGAACAGATCTGCCCCTCTTTTCGCAGAACACCCCTCTTTAAAGCTAGATAAAGAGAATAGCAGTGGAATACAATTAGCTTAACGAAGGATACAACGATTTGCTTAGCAAGATGAATGAGTAATATAGAAGTTGAACCTAAGCATGCATCTAGCACAAAGCAATCGTACAAGCAAACCACAACACACGAGATTTTAAGATGGTTCGGACTGAATCCCCAGTCCTACATTCACCCCTCACCAAACCCGATGAGGCTTCACTAGTGCAGCGCACCAAACCGCAAATCGGAGAACTTCCGATTGCCTTCCTACTAACCACCGGTAGGGATGACAACACCGCATATTGGATCACCCTCCAACTGCCTTCCTACTAACCGCGATAGGGACGATTCTCAGTTTCAATAGCTTGAACAAAATGAAAAGATAACAAGATGAAAATGCTCAAACAAGATATGAAGATATGTTAGAATCGAAAAGATCTTGTCTGAAATGTGATGTAGATCAGCAGCAGAGGCTTCTTCTTCTTTGCAAAGCCTCCTCTTGGTTCAGCAACAATGGTTTCTTCTTCCTTGCGAAGTGATCTTCCTTGGATCCCCTTGAGTTGATGAAGAGGATTATGGATGCAGATTTGATCTCCCTTGAAAACCTTGCTTGCTTCTACTCTTCCTTGGAGGTTACTTGCTTCAGATATAAGCTTGAATCACCTTGGAATGGATGAAGAACTCTGCACGAAGTACTGTTCACGGCTACAATATCTTCTTCTTCCTTGGACCTCCTCTAGCCTCCTTTGATCTCCCTTGATCCCTCTTAATGCATTAGGGTTTCTAACCCTCTTGTGTTTGTTTTATATCTCTTGAATGGTCCATAGACACCCCCCAGACCAGATCCACAAATCATGAAAGATTGGGTGACTTTAGGATTAAACAAATCCAAGAAGAGGGGCTGCCCACGAGGTGGAAAACGAAGTCAAAAATAGCTACATCGGGGCTACCGGTCGACCAGAAGTAGGTGGTCGGTCGACCGGAATGTTTACAGAGTTGAAGAATTTGTTGCTGGGAAATTCAGTCAACCGATAGGATGGGGCGGTCAACCGGACCTTAGGCCAGTCGACCGATCCTTCTGGGCGGTCGACCCTACTGAGATTTCTGTGGCATGTTCATTCCTGGAAAATCTGGTCGACCGGTCTATGACCGACGGTCGACCGAAAACTTTGTTTTTCACAGATTTTCTTCAATCAACCCCTTAAACCCGTTTGCAGTCCATTCCAGTCTGTGGCATCAAACTCTTTAGACCTTGGGAATGTCTACTGAGTCTTTGACCTTTCCGTAACAAATGCTCAGACCTTGGACGTTGAAACCAAGTGTGTTCTTCATTGTGCATCGGCTTTGGCTATGTGAAGTGTCGACTCTTCCTTCGTGACATGTCAACTCTTCACATATGAAAGAAGCGATTTGAGGGGATTTTCATCCTTGCTTGGGCGCGATCATTGGGCTTTCACTTTTACCATCTCCACTCCATTCCTTGGCTTATCTGTCATGAAAAAGCATCAAGTATTTCAATCATATGTGAGTGGGAAACATCAATGACTTATGGTGTTTAGCCATTATCAAAACCATGAATATCAAATGACCACAGGGGCACAACATCCTGATGCTTGAGCTCTCCGCATGTGATCAAGGCGTTGTTCATCATGGGGCGTCCTCGCCAACGCACTGAGAAGTGTTGGTAGGCTCCGTTCCTGGTGGTGGTCACCTGCTCATCTAGTATACAATCTATATGCTCGCGTTGTTGTAATGGGGCTGGAAGAGGTGGACTCTCGGGTGGTGTGTCACTCACAACAGGTGGAGAAAGCCCAAAAACTCACTAGGGATCACCGCGGGATTCCGATATGCTACCAGATTTGAAATATTGAGCGTCGAACTGATACCCTAGTCATCTGGTAGTTCAATAATGTACGCATTTGAACCCACTCGTTTCACGACTCGGAAGGGTTGGCACCGTGGGCCTAGAGTTTCTTCACGGCCCCCGAGGGAAACCGTTCAGGTATGACCCTGACTATGACGTACTCTCCCTTTCAGAACTCACGGGCGCGTCGGCGTGCATCAGCTAACTCCTTGTAACGTGCGTTACTGGCCTTTTAGACTCGACACACAAACTGTATAAATAAATCAAATTAGACTCATAGACTCTGGAATGAGGACATATGGAGAGACAAAACCTAACGACTTGCTATGACTGACGATGAACACAATGGACATACTAAGGAAGACTTGGTACGAGTGAGGACACCGTCTCCATACACCAAGTGCAAAGATAGGCTGACCCACAATTTGATGCCGTGAGTATCAACTCTCGTCAACCATCTCCGATTCGAGAAGACTCGGCCTCGAGTATGGAAGTGCGGGAGGATCAGGAGGCGGGTGACAGGAAGGTAATTTGGACGCCTGGTGTGGAGCACGAAAAAAGGGAAGTCCGGACACTGTCTCTTGTACCCGTGGCAGAAATTAGACCATACTGCGTCAACATAGGGCGTCGACAGTGGTACGATCCTCACTAGCGGCTGTGCTACTGTAGGAGAGACGGGTAAAAGTGGGATGGCTGACTGCATGGGGTCAACGGATGGCACATCCACTGTGGACAAGGTGGGCGGGACAGACAGCCCCAGGATGACCGATGATATAGGGGTGACTAACAGGATGGAGTTGTTGGCTGGCGCCTCATCCTGGCCCACTAGGCACTCTTTGGGATCGCTCCCTAACCCCTCAACCTCAGCGAGGTACTCCTCGTCCAACTCCTGGTCAGCCTCATAACTCACTGGAATAAGCCCGGGTGGGGCATCCTTTGAATGTGTGTCCTCTAAGACAGGGGAATGTGAAGGACACTGGTCGGGGAAAAGGCTAATCCCACTACAGGGGGCCACAGGGGCGGGCTTCGGGAGTGGTGGTGGATGTGAGCCCAGAGGTGGAGCGGACCGCTGGGGGCAGGTGGCTGGTGACACGGAGGTGGTCGGCTGAATGCCATCGTGGAAGATGAACTCGCCGGGCAGGTGAGGTGGGTGTAAGGTGCAGGTCCTCCTGTCCGGGTCGATGGTCGCTCTCCTCTCTTCCAACCAAGTTTGCCCTAAAATGATGCATGGACCAGCAAGTGTGCCGATCTTGCACCATGCTCTATCATCATATAGAATGGGGCCGAACCTCCATTGGAATTCTATGAAAGCTAAGCCACCATTGAGAACAATCTCCCCAGTCTTCGAGAGAGACTAAACAATGTCCTGTGAGACACAATTAGTCGACACCTGACTGATGAAGTCGATCTCCGTATGCAACCCATTAGGTAGAATGGCAGTGGACACGATAAGGCACTGGAATGACTCGGTCATCATCATAGGGATCGGGTCAACCGGCGGTTGAGTGGTAGGGGCGAGACCCGGGGGTCGGGGCATAAGAGCCTCGAATTGGGTCACCAGGGATGACCCATCTGACGCACAGTCTCGAGGAATGGCCATGGGGCTGGCAGGTAGCTGGACATGCAGACACAAGGTGACATGACATGCTGACTCTCTAATAGACTAGACACGACCCTAAGACAGCAATGTAAAATTGGAATGCAGACTTGAATACAAACCTAGACTCAACCAATATCCAATACGTGGTGGAGATATGATCCGAAGATTGAACTCACGCAAGTGTGCTACCTTCCCAATAGGCATAACCTATCGTTCCGAGAACACCTTTTGATATACCGGGTATAGGAGTGAAATGCAACCTAAGACAAAACTACCCTAGACTTAAACATGCTCTGATACCAAACTGATGCGGGACGAATGAGACTCGAGACCAATTTGATGCGAGACGAGACTCGAACGGGCTAAGACCTACGACTGACTCGAAGTGCGGTCAGCACTTGCACGCTAAGGTAAGCCGGGCGGCTGACCTTCGTGGCATTCTCCGGGTGGAGACGTCTCTCAATAAGAAACTCTACCTAGCCCTATAGTCGTCCCAGCGAGGGAAGGGCGGGAACGCAGCGATTAAGGAACCACTGTCACCTAGGGTATGCAATTCGAGCTTGGTGCCCGACTGGAGCTAAGGAACTGGCGCTCATACTCACAATCGCAGAGATTTGTAATTTGGCTACGGCCCTAATCTCACAAACACAGCATATATAATAGCATACTAGATAAGCAAATGTGAGTGTAAGGAACATGCGCGTACCTCCACGACTAGCGCGTGGGGAAGAAAATCCCGGCCGAACCCGATAACCCCGATACACAACAAATGATTAATATTACAATTTCAGAATAATGGCCCACTCCACGCAGGGAGCTAAAGGGCTACAATAGTAAATTTTGCGGCTGCTGGAACACGGGTTGACGGGCCGCACTCGTAGGAGACGAGGGAGGCGTGTCGGGGCCGATCGGGTGAGCCGATTGGAAGCTGAGTGGTTCTGCCCGCGCTGGTCACCATGCGCAACAGACTTGCAGAAGTCGGCATGGCTGGATCCAACGTCCAATCAGGGCTCCGTTTGTTGGAGTACGTCGGTGACTGGATGAAGAATGCCTCGGCCAAGCGGTGCAATCAGATATGATTAGATCTGGGCGTGACAGCACCTGGACCAGGGCTCTGGTTCTGCTCGCACAGAACTGCATAGGTAGACAAAGAATTATGGGAAAAATAGTTCCCAGTGTCTGAATGGATCGCCGTTTGTTGCAAATCGTTTGCGATGTCCATAGGAAGACCCAGACCAAAGGGCTTGGTCAGATCTGAGAGGAGGGAGACGTGGCAGCTTCTGTAAGTTGCTTCAGGTTCTGGATCAGATCTGCTTAGGGTGGTCGGCGTAGTCCCACGAAAATATTCGCCACGATCAGCACGGATCTCAGAGCGATGCGAGGTTGGCGGCGTTGCGAAGAAGACAGGGAGAGGTACGACCTCTCCAGATTTCAGATCCAAAGGGGTTGAGGGCAGATCTGGGGGATTTTCATATCAGGGAGGAGTGGATTTGGCTCGTAGGAATAGGCTGTAATGCGTAGCTTCACCGTCAGAATTGTTGCTAGCGATCCCGAGCTCCGATTGATGTAAAATTGGTGCCGGACCGTTCTTGGCTCACAGACCTTCCTCTGGTAAAATCACCAGCTTCAGATATGAAGAGGAGACTTCTATGGGAGCTTCGTGATTTGGAGACGAGATCTGGGCGGACAGACTCGGAAGCAGCACTCTAACGTAGCGATAACGGAGCCTCGGCGTCGCACCTTGGCAAGGGGAGTCGCACCCCGGATAGATCCCATCGCAGGACTAGCTCTTGAGCATCACACTCATGGGAGAACACCAAGAGAATCACTCTCTCAAGAACACTCAATTTTCATTCAAAACTTCAAAATTTCATTAGCTTCTTTAAGAACACTATACATGGCTTTATATAGACATACAAGGGGGAGAGGGGGAGCTTGGAATGACATGGGGAGAGGATAGAGAGGGGGGGGGAGGCGGCCGCCTCTCATTGTCATGAGAGGGGCTGGTCGACCATGCCAAGGGGGAGGGTGAAAAGAGCTCAAGTTTGAATGGGCAAGGGGGAGGTGGTCAAGTCAAGGATGGAAGGTGGATTTCCACCCTTGGACCAAGGAAAGGGGGAGCCCCCTTCTACTAGCCATGCCATCCAAACTGTGCTTTCACATTTAAACCATGGGCCTTTCACACCTAGCCATGACCTAGACATAACCCCTTTTACACTTTGGTAACCCATTCACACTTGTGACCCATTCACACTTGTGAACCCATTCACACTATGTCCCTTTCACACTTGTCCACTCTTGGCCCATTACAATAGTAATTTTCCACAGGGACTAAATAGGGCCCACACAAGGCTAAAAAAATGTGGAATCAAGGGGAAAGCTTGGTCGATGCATCCACATCCTCCTCGAGTTAAAGGGGCTCCGGCGTGTCCTCGTCCACCGGTGTGTACAATGGCGTGTGTCCGCACCAATTCCGAGAAGATCAAATGCTGAGCAGAACAAAGAGAAGCAACCCTCACTCAGTCATGAGGAAGGATAAAGGTAAGAGGATGCCATTTCAGGGGGCAGCTCCACCTATTCAGAGAGGAGATCTGGTCTGATGTTTTGCTTGCGGGCAACCCGGGCATATCAAGAGGAATTGTCCGCAACAACAACCACCACGACAGCAGCCACCAAGGCAGCCACCTCGGCAACAACAGCAGAGACAACAACAAGAAGGACAACAACAACAACCTCGACCACAATAGACATGCCAAGCAAGGTTGTTTGCGCTGACCAGGGAAGAAGTTCAAGACACCAATGCCATGGCTGAAGGTACTATCCCTATTGACAATATTCATGCTAGAGTTTTGTTTGACTCGGGTGCCACACACTCTTTTATTTCGATGAAATTTGCTGAGCTATTACAAGATAGGCAAATTGTAGAGACTGAGAAAATGTCCATCTGCACTCCATCAGGAGAGGTAGCTAGGACCTCTTATGCCATCCCTAGAGTTGATGTATTAATCCAAGGAAATAGTATGCCGGCCCTTGTATATTTGTTAGATATGGCTAATTTTGATGTTATTTTGGGAATGGACTGGTTAGAAAAGAACTATGTTATTCTGGACTATCGGGGGAAGAAGGTGGTTTTTCTAAGACCAAGAGAGCAGATGTTTTATTATCAGTGCCCAAGACCTCAATCTAGGAAGCTTCTAGTTTCAACCCTTAAGGCCATGAAGTGGATTAGAAGTGGATGGCAGTGCTACTTAGCAAGTGTAGTGGCTATCCCTCCAGAGGATTGTAAGCAATCAGTGGCCGACATTTATGTCATTAGGGAATTCCCAGATGTTTTCCTGGAGGATCTCCCAGGGTTGCCCCTACAACGAGTGGTAGAGTTTACCATTGAACTCCTTCTAGGAACCTTGCCCATCTCTATAGCCCCGTATAAAATGGTCCCAATAGAATTGGCAGAATTAAAGAAGTAGCTGCATGAATTGTTAAATAAAGGCTTCATCCATCCTAGTGTTTCACCTTGGGGTGTGCAAGTATTGTTTGTTAGAAAGAATGATGGGTCACTCATATTGTGTATTGATTAAGGAAGTTGAATTAGATGACAGTGATGAATAAATACTCACTGTCGAGGATAGAGGTTTTGTTTGATCAATTACAGGCAGCTAAGGTGTTCTCCAAGATTGATCTTAGGTCCAAGTGTTGAGTTATGGTTTTGATGATTGTTGGCGTTATGATTTTGATGATAACTAAACTTAATGTGTGATTGAGTGATGATAACTAAACTTATGGTTGATTGCACATGTTCTTGTTGACTGTGTAGATTCATGTTTATCTATGTATGGTTGAGATGGCAAATGACGACGGTTACATGGCCTTGATCCTTGGTTTGCATATGTTGATTTTACAAGAGGCAAGATGTTTCATAATCTCTTTAATGTGAACAAGCATGGTATTAACCTTAACTATCTTGCTTGCAGGATCAAACTCATGGCAGTCACCTGGTGAACCAAAACCCTGCTCCTCTACAATCTAAAACAGGTGGTATATGTCATGTACTGTCAAGAACCATTGGTAAGGCTCTTACCCTGTTATACACTCCTTGTCATTGAGTGTTCCATGAGGTTATTTCATGAATAATTTACTTGGGATGATGAAGTTTTATCTCTTGACTCTTAGCCCAGAACTTGATCCTTACCTCAGAACATGTGTGTTTCAAAGTGTTCGTATGCAACTAGTTCATGAGGTTTCAAGCCCTTGCAAAACTCGCCTTCGTGCGCCCTCGCACGCGGATCGACCTGCGCGGTCAGGTTGCGAGGATCAACTTGCCCGGTCAGGTCGCGGGTGTCAAGGGGGCAGCGCCCCTTGCGGGGGTTTCTGGGGGCGGAGCCCCCAGAACAAAATTGTGATTATAAGGAAGAGTGAGCATTGAACTTGTTTAAGAACATTTCATGTAATGACAAGTGCTCATTTGCTTTGAACCTTCCATATGCATAAGCTAAGTTAATCCAAACCCAAAATGCATGAAATTGATGAGGACATGAAGCTCTTGACATATGGACATGTTTTGCTAGGCTAACAACTTGTTTTTGTAGGATCTTCATTGTTCGGTCGACCTGAGGACAATGTCCGGTCGACCTAAATTTCCAGGGACGAAAAAGCTATAAAAATATCAATAGCGGTCAACCGCCCCTAGGCGTCCGGTCGACCAGTTTTGCCGGAACCAAAATATTCTTGCTGCAGCAGGTTCCAGTCGACCGCCCCATGACTTCCGGTCGACCGCCAGTCCCGAGGCCCCCTTTTGTTGACTTTTGTTTCAAGCTCGAGGAGAGGTCTTTCTTCCCATTTGTTTAATCCCAATGACCCCAATTACACCATGATTTATGGATCTGGTCTGGGGGATGTCTATGGACCATTCAAAGTCTATAAAATACACACAAGAGGGTTAGAAACCCAAAGGAACTAAGAGGGCTTCAAGGGAGATCAAGAGGAGGCTGTCCAAGTGAAGAAGAAGGAGGAGTACTGTAGCCGTGAACAGTACCTCGTGCAGCAACATCTTCATCCAACTTCAAGCCATTCAAGGTAGATCTGAAGCCAACATCCTCCAAGGAAAAGAAGCAAGCAAGGATTCCAAGAAGAGTGCCTAAGAGAGAAAGAAGAGAAGCCTAGCAAGCAGGAAAGGAGAAAAGCTAAGCAAGCACGGATTGAAGCTACGATCAAGTGAAGATACGTTCAAGTTTCGCAACATGCATCCAAGGGGAACCCAAAATATGAGTTTTCTAAACCAAGCCTCATCGTCTTTATGTTTTGGGTGTTGTAATTGTATTCATCATAAACTGCAAGAACTCGTGTGTGTGTGGATCATTGTTGGATCCGTGGTCGTGTGTGTGTGTGTGTGTCATAATTGATTCGTGTGTGTGCATGGATCTTCCAAGATCTGCGTTTGTGTGTGTGTGGGTCTATTTTGATCCGTTCTGTCTCGTGTGTGTGGTTTGCTGCACTTGTGGCAGCGGGTGTTTGTGTTAGTGATCCGGTTGTCGGATCGTGTTAGAGACATCGTCTCCGTGTGTGTGTGTGTATTAGGGCACGTCCCCGTGTGTGTGGGCATGCGTCATTCTGCGTGTGTGTTTGGAGCATCGTCTCCGTTTAGAGATTTATCCCCGAGTGAAGCCTCACCGAGTTTGGTGAGGGGTGGACGTAGGATTGCCGTTGTTGCATCCGAACCACCTTAAAAATCGTTGTGCATTGTGTTTTAAATTGTGTGATTTGGTCTATTTCCTCTACCTCCATTCTCATGAGTGTTAGTGTAAATTGTTGTTCTGGATTTATCTACGTATATCTTGCATAATCTATATCTCATCATATAAAGTTTGATAAATCTAATTTGTGTACAAATAGTTTTGAATATTTTAACTAGCATTCTATCACATATTTCAAAAAGGGCAAAAGTTTCCTTAAAATTTGTAAACACCCAATTTACCCCCCTCTTGGGTGTCATTGATTGCGGGACTTCAATTGGTATCAGAGCCAAGGCTCTAATTTTATAGATCTAACGATCTAGAGAGATCCAGATCAATGACTACCATGATGTACACCTTGAACTCTCCACCGGTGTTTGATGGTTACAATTTTGATTTGTGGTTAGGTAGAATGTGCAGTCTTGTCAACTCATATGACCCTAAGGTATGGAAGCTTGTTTCATATGGCCCTTATGAGTTACCTAAGGACAAATTATCTGGACTGAAAATCAAAAGCTTAAACATGATCAAAATTGCTTGGTTTTAAAGTTGCTTACTGCTACAGTTGATTCTAATTATTTTTCTTTTGTCTCCCATTGCAGGTCCGCGAAGGAAATATTAGATGGATTAGCAGACTTCAAGGAAGAGCTTAAAAATAGATGTCCTGTGATAGGCACGAGTGAACAAGGGAGTGATCAGCCAAGTGGATCAAGCTCAAAGGTAAACTCTGACTCTGATAATGAAGATGAATTTGACTATGAAGAGTTGTTGAAAGCCTATGAAGAATCGGTTGATAAGTACAAGAAAGTTAAGTCTGAAAACACAAAATTGAAAAAGAAATCTGAACTTGCTTCTCTTGAGAATGCTTCTTGTGATAAATGCTCGGATTTTGAAAAGGAGATTAGTGCTTTGTTAATTCAGAACTCCTTACTTGAAAGTAATGTGAAAAACCTTGAAAAACTTCAAAAACAAAATTCTTCATGTAATAAATACTTGGAATTCAAAATTTTAAATGAATCTCTTCTGACTAACATCAAAACCCACAAAGAAGTCAATTCAAGCATGAGAAAAGAAAATGAAGAATTGAAATAGTTGAACATTGCCATTTCTGAAAGATTGCTTGTTTTTGAAAAAGGAAAATATGTGAATATTGATGAATCTGAAAAAGTGCCTGCTTTGTTGTAAGAAATAGATAGTCATAAAACCATCAATGCTACTTTACATGGACAGGTCAATTCGTGTGAAAAGAAGATGGTTTCTTATGAATTGCACGTTGCATCTCTTGAATCTGAAATCCTTGATTTGAGTGCTTCACTGTCTAGATTTGTGAATGGTCAAGAAAATTTGGATAAATTATTGGGGATGAAAGTGAACTTTCAAAGGGAAGGGCTGTGTTTTAATCATGTGAACAAAAAGAAGTTTAAAAATAAAGTTTATACATCTTTTGTGAATAGTTCAAACATAGCCAGCACATCAAAAGGGTCCCCAAATCAATCTTCTTCACAGATAATAAAAAGATCAAATGAAAATCTGAAAAAGAAAAATCATATTGTACACACACATGCATTCACAAAGAAAAATAATTTGCATCAAAAATCCAAAAATCATGCTAGCACCTTCATGCATGTTGAACATACTTCTTCCACGCACACACAACCAATTAGAAAGAAACTCACATATTTTTATTGTGGAAAACATGAACATGCTATGCATAATTGCTTCATTATGAATAATGATGACTTGAGAACATGTAAGAACCAAGCTGTTTTAAAAAATGTAAAGAAAGTCTTCACCACAAAATCTTCCGTGCATTGTAATCATTGTGGTAAATAAGGTCATACAACTTCACATTGCTGGTTATTATTGAAGAGAAAGAACTCCAACTCAACACATCATGCTCACACACACAAATCAGTAGAACCCATGAGAAGAAAGAATATGATGTCACGTGCCTCCTACCATCACTGTGACAACTCTGGGAATGTTAAGCATGATTATTTTCTAAAGAAAAATGATGATTTGAATGTTGTCAAAAATTGGAAACCACATGCCCATGTTACTGCTAACCCATAAGGACCCAAGATGGTTTGGGTACCTAAGAATGCCAAATGAGAAATCTATTTTGCAGGTGTGCCATGTGAATGTAAAGTATTAAATCTGTTTTCATCAAGAAGGTAAGGCACACGGGCCAAGTGACATAAGTGAGGTTGGAAGAAAAATCAAAAACTGAATCTGAGCACTCAGGTGATACCTCTCCTACTCTCTCCAGTGACTGTGTAAGGTTTTGATTCATTTTGAGTCATATAATCATGTAGTCTTGCATATGTCCGTACATGCATTCGATTCACGGTTGTTTGCATATTTATGCATATATCACTTGTCATATAGCATCTTGTTGTAGGAGAGCTTGAAGATTCTTCAGATCATGATTTCACTACACATATTGAGTTTGCATACACCTTCATACTCTGTCATGCAAAAGTTGAACATTATGTATTCATGCCATAATGCATTGTAATCCCCCTGCCTTCATCATCCGTGATTACATAGTATATCAAATGGTGACATGTGTAAGGGCAGGTTGAGCCTGTCTGAAAACTATCACCGCGCGTGAGGTGATCTTCGGATCTAAGTTCTCCGCCTGGTACTATGAGTTATTTACTTAAAAGGCTGCATATGGCATTTGATTGTTACTGAACATCTTGCATTCATGCACACAATAAGGGGGAGCAACCACATTCGTCATACGGGCTTAATGCTTCCGTTCATGCCTGAGTCATGCATCAACTCTAGAATTTATTAAAGGGATGTTTGGTTGTCAAAGGAATGTCGTATCATTTTTAATAAACTTGAATCGAAATTGACAGATCAAGTCTTCTTGTCCTTGGATGCAGATTACACTCCTAAAATCTAAATGATGATGGGCTAGTCATGACCAAGCTTGAATCAACTGAGGAATACCTTGTAAGGATGAAAATGATAAAAATTTCCTTAATCCGTCACCAGGAGATAGAGAGTGATCTAGATAAGTACCCAAGGCATGGTATAAAAGACCCGCAACAGGTAAAGTTGATCAACCATTTTTCATGAGAAAATCAGGTAAAGTCTTTTTAGTGATTCATGCATATGCGATTAATACCATCTCTGGAACTACTAATAATGCTTTATATGATTATTTTGCAGGGATTGTGCAAGAATATTTTAAAATAATCTCAATGAGTAAATTGAATTTCACTCTTCTTTGGATTGCAGGTGGAAGGCTTGGAAGAAAATGAATTCTCAAGGCAAAGGTAAGAAAGCAAAATCTGAAATATCAACCCTCGTGAGGTTGGTGATCTTAGTGATTGAAGGCTTCCAATCTTGTCTCCTGAACTAAGATAATTCAACTTTGTCAATTCATGCAATAGCCGTCTTTATCACTTGGTGACACACTCAAGTGACAAGGTATTGATTCTAAAAATTTGAATTGTCATTTACTAGCATGTTGTGATGAACTGGTTGAATCAAATTGAAGATCTTGATAAATGTGTGTGAAGTGTTTGGCAATTGAATATCTCTCAACTTGAATTGCATGATCATACCTGAATTGAACTACATATCTGGTATATCAAATGGTATCTGTGGAAGAGTGGATCATATCCACTTGGAAGTAATCCCTATGCGTTGAGTTGGGTCTTCGGACTAAAATCTCCGTCTCGTACCAGATCTTGAAAATTGGGATTGGTGGAGTTATGAATGAATCCTTGAGCTGAATTCTTTAAATTGAAGATGTGTTTTTGATCAAACGATTCAAACATTTGGCTTTTGGATGATTTCTCACTTTCAAACTTGCGAATGACTTTTGAAAATCTATTTTTAAACAATTCTGCAAATTGGGTTGCTTTGCTTAATTTTGATCATCTAAGCACCCTTATTTGTAATGGTCATGTCATGAAAAATGTTTGCTGATTCATTAATAGAATGTGGATGATTTTGTGGGAATTTGTCACACTGGCTTGAAAATCAAAGCTTTCATCTTGCTTTTACACCCTGTCTTCCATTCTCATACGATTATAGGTTGCATGCATCAGAATCCAATGCATTAGGTGCATTTAGTTCACTCAAATGAAAAACTAAAAACTCACACTTTGCACTCATGATTAAATTTTACATTGCATTAGAACTCATGCATTAGCTGCATTCAGTTCATTCAATTGGTATCCATTTGATTGGTATCAGTTGCATGTTTGCATTGTATGTTGCATACATTCTCTCTGTGTGCTTGCTCGCTATTATATGCTATTCACCCCCATCCTTTGGAATTTCTATGATCTTATGCCTTCTTGATAAATAATGTTACATTTGAGTCATTATTGGTGTGTTTCATGTTATACACTTTGGGGGGAGTAAAAGTGCATATATTTAGGGGGAGTTGCACTGTTATGCATTCATAATATTTTCGATATACATGCTGAATCAAATTCATACACTTCTTGCACAAAATGTAAAAATGAGTGTTAAAGATAAGGATATATGAATTTCTTTTCAACACTCTCGAGATGTTAAACTTGCTGCATATATGTTGAAGAGACAGTTGAGGAAAAAGCTACCTACCTATCCTTGTTGAAAAATCTCGAATGAAAATGAAAGGTAGAGTAATGCTCAGTCTCACTGAGTAAATTGGGCACATGTCACCTGAGACGTGATATGGTTCATTTCTGAAAAGTGTTGACTAAAGTACCTCTGTTCAAAATGAGGTGAAAGGGTTCAATATTCTGAGTAACCGGGGATTCTGGAATGAGCTCCATGCGTCTACTCGCGTAAAAAGTAATTATTTGAACCTGATCACTCTTAGAAAAATTTTGATTATCCTGTGAAATCATTGAAATTTGGTGTGAAAAACTTTTTAGGTAGAGCGAAGCCTCCAATACGCTGTTCTTAAAATTGAAGTGTAGTCAGTAAAATATCTCCTTGTGTTGATCTGAAAATCTGAATATCCATATTGTAACTCTCGCTTTTCATGTTACTCACTTATACATCTGGAAATTTGATTCATTATGTATTCAAAAAATTGATTGACTGCTTTAACAATTGCATGAATCTTCTATATGATTGCATAATCTCCCATGTGCTACACATGTGCATTCCGGTTGTCATGACTCTCTTGCATCCTTCTTATACCCACTCCCTTCTTATATAAGTACGGGGGAGCTGTGTTGCATGTACATGTACGTATTTGCTTGCTTGTACATCTCATATGGCATCACTTGCATGTGTTGCATTTCAAACCAAAATATAAAAATCAAAAATTTTAAAAATCAAAGAAAATCCTTTTGATATGCCCTCCTGCTCTTGGTTGTTGTGAAAATCTGACATGAGATCTAAATTTTGATTGCTATCCTGCTGAACACCTCATCTTGTGAACATCTTCCTCCACTGGCTCATATCCTTGAGGCCAATCATTACATTCAATTGGTATCAATACTTGCTTGACTGAATTTACTTTAGATGGTATCATATTGATATGTGAGAATAATCACAAATTGGTCTCCTCTGATTAGGCTCATATTGATTCGTTAGTCCTTGATTTGCTGTTGGTTCTCTAAATTCTGAGCCATTACTGTTCCAAGGGGGAGAAATATTTGCTCTTGCTTCGCTGGCTTCTTCCCGATTTTGTATTAAACTCATCTTGATAATGTTGTTATGGGAGAAAGATTTGCATTATCCCGCTTTTTGATAATGTCAAAGGGGGAGAAAAGTTCCTGATTGTGTGTGACAAGGGGAGAAGAATATATGTGCCATTCTTTTGTATCATCATTAAGTTTGTCATCATCACTAAGTTTGTCATCATCAAAAAGGGGGAGATTGTTGAGTTATGGTTTTGATGATTGTTGGTGTTATGATTTTGATGATAACTAAACTTAATGTGTGATTGAGTGATAATAACTAAACTTATGGTTGATTGCACATGTTCTTGTTGACTGTGTACATTCATGTTTATCTATGTATGGTTGAGATGGCAAATGACGACGGTTATATGGCCTTGATCCTTGGTTTGCATATGTTGATTTTATAAGAGGTAAGAGGTTTCATGATCTTTTTAATATGAACAAGCATGGTATTAACCTTAACTATCTTGCTTGCAGGATCAAACTCATGGCAGTCACCTGGTGAACCAAAACCCTCCTCCTCTACAATCCAAAATAGGTGGTATATGTCATGTACTGTCAAGGACCATTAGTAACGCTCTTACCCTGTTATACACTCCTTGTCATTGAGTGTTCCATGAGGTTATTTCATGAATAATTTACTTGAGATGATTGAGTTTTATCTTCTGACTCTTAGCCCAGAACTTGATCCTTACCTCAGAACATGTGTGTTTCAAAGTGTTCGTATGCAACTAGTTCATGAGGTTTCAAGCCCTTGCAAAACTCACCTTCGTGCGTCCTCGCACGCAGATCGACCTGCGCGGTCAGGTCACGAAGATCAACTTGCCCGGTCAAGTCGCGGGAGTCAAGGGGGCAGCCCCCCTTGCAGGGGTTTCTGGGGGCGGAGCCCCCGGAATAAAATATTGATTATAGGGAAGAGTGAGCATTGAACTTGTTTAAGAACATTTCATGTAATGACAAGTGCTCATTTGCTTTGAACCTTCCATATGCATAAGCTAAGTTAATCCAAACCTAAAATGCATGAAATTGATGAGGACATGAAGCTCTTGACTTATGGGCATATTTTGCTTGGCTAACAACTTGTTTTTGCAGGATCTTCACTGTTCGGTTGACCTGAGGACAAGGTCCGGTCGACCTAAATTTCCAGGGATGAAAAAGGTACAAAAATCTCAGTAGCGGTCGACCGCCCCTAGGCCTCCGATCGACCGGTTTTGCTAGAACCAAAATATTCTGGCTACAGCAGGTTCCGGTTGATCGCCCCATGACTTCCGATCGACCACCAGTCCCGAGGCCCCCCTTTTGTTGACTTTTGTTTCAAGCTCTAGGAGAGGTCTTTCTTCCCATTTGTTTAATCCCAATGACCCTAATTACACCATGATTTGTGGATCTGGTTTGGGAGATGTCTATGGACCATTCAAAGTCTATAAAATACACACAAGAGGGTTAGAAACCCTAAGGAACTAAGAGGGCTTCAAGGGAGATCAAGATGAGGCTGTCCAAGTGAAGAAGAAGGAGGAGTACTGTAGCCGTGAATAGTACCTCATGCAGCAACATCTTCATCCAACTTCAAGCCATTCAAGGTAGATCTGAAGCCAACATCCTCCAAGGAAAAGAAGCAAGCAAGGATTCCAAGAAGAGTGCCTAAGGGAGAAAGAAGAGAAGCCTAGCAAGCAAGAAAGGAGAAAAGCTAAGCAAGCACGGATTGAAGCTACGATCAAGTGAAGATACGTTCAAGTTTCGCAACATGCTTCCAAGGGGAACCCAAAACAGGAGTTTTCTAAACTAAGCCTCATCGTCTTTATGTTTTGGGTGTTGTAATTGTGTTCATCATAAACTGCAAGAACTCGTGTGTGTGTGGATCGTTGTTGGATCCGTGGTCGTGTGTGTGTGTGTGTGTGTCGTAATTGATTCATGTGTGTGTGTGGATCTTCCAAGATCTGCGTTTGTGTGTGTATGGGTCTATTTAGATCCGTTCTGTCTCGTGTGTGTGGTTTGTTGCACTTGTGGCAGTGGGTGTTTGTGTTAGTGATCCGGTTGTCGGATCGTGTTGGAGACATCGTCTCCGTGTGTGTGTGTGTATTGGGGCACATCCCCGTGTGGGTGGGCAGGCGTCGTCCTGCGTGTATGTTTGGAGCGTCGTCTCCGTTTGGGGATTTATCCCCGAGTGAAGCCTCACCGAGTTTGGTGAGGGGTGGACATAGGATTGCCGTCGTTGCATCCGAACCACCTTAAAATCGCTGTGCTTTATGGTTTGGGTTGTGCCTATGTTTGGTTTGATTGTTTTATTTCGTTACATGTTCGTGTGGGAACGGAGAGATTGAGAGAATTTATTTAACAACTTTCAACTTCCTAATTAGTATTTATCACATTCTTTCAAAAAGCCAAAAGTTTCTTTAAAATTTGTAAACACCCAATTCACCCCCCTTTTGGGTGTCATTGATTGCGGGACTTCACCAGGTACCACCAATTGAGGATAAAGGTAGATAATATTTCTAAGACTGCTTTTAGAACTAGATATGGACATTATGAATTCTTGGTGATGTCTTTTGGGCTGACCAATGCACCATCAGTCTTTATGGATTTAATGAACAGAGTCTTTCTGCCTTACTTGGACAAATTTGTAGTAGTTTTCATAGATGATATGCTAGTGTATTCCCCAGATGTCGAAACACATTGTGAACATTCGAAGATTATGCTAGAAACTTCGAGGAACCACCAATTATATGCTAAATTTAGTATGGGTGAATTCTGGCTTGATGAGGTATAATTCCTAGGACATGTTATCTCTGGGAAAGGAGTGTCAGTTGATCCAATTAAAGTGGAGGTAGTTCTGCATTGGGAAAGACCGAAGAATGTCAGTGAGATCATGAGCTTTTTGAGTCTCGCAGGTTATTACAGGAGATTCATTGAGTGTTTTTCCTCTATTGCGGCCCCTATGACCAGGTTGACTAGGAAGGGAGTCCCTTTTGAATGTTTAGATAAATGTGAAAGAAGTTTTCAAGAATTGAAAACTAGGCTGACTGCAGCTCCAGTGCTTGCTTTGCCATGTGGATCAGGAGGATTTGTAGTGTATACAGATGCCTCTAGGAAAGGGTTGGGTTGTGTATTGATGCAGAATGACCAGGTAATAGCATATGCATCTAGACAATTAAAAGATCATGAGAGGAATTATCCCACACATGATTTAGAACTAGCTGCCGTTGTACATGCTCTCAAGATTTGGCGACATTATCTTAATGGAGAGCAGTTTGAGGTGTTTTCAGATCACCAGAGCTTGAAATACATTTTCTCTTAGAAGAAGTTAAATCTGAGACAGAGGAGCTGAATCGACCGTTCCAGGTCCAGATTCAAGTAAGCTCTCTCTCTTCTCCTAGCCCACCATATTCTTGTAAACCCCCAATCCACCTGGCCCTCGTAAACCCTGACTCATCTAACTCGCCCAAACGCCTGAACCTAGCCAATCATTCCAGCCCACCTAAATCCCGGGCCCATGTAGCCATGGCCCGTCTAAACCCCCTATTCCAGCTCGTCGAAACTGAGTGAAGAAAAGAAAGCCCAGCCCACATAAAACCCAGGTGGGATCCGCGCCTCTTTGTCTCTCAAGCCAACCCCGCCTTAAATCCCAACGAGACCCACGTGACCTTTCTCTCTCCTCCAGGTCAAACCCATCCATTCCGGTCCACCCAAACCCCCTAGGGGGGGAGGTTTACCTAGACCAGGAAGCCCCCAATCACTCCAGCTCGTGTAAAATGCGATCACCATAACGATCGTGTTCATCAGAATGCCGCCACCAAGGCGACCGCATTCTAGAGGGGGGGTTTACCCGGGCTGGGTTTGTCCCTCCAATTTGGTCTGAGTAAATCTCGGGCCCACTTGCCAGTCCTGAACGCGGTCACCATGCAAACCGCGTTCATCAGAATGCGGCCCACTGCCAGACCGCGTTCATGCCTAGACCACCCATCCCCAACTTAGTCTGCATAAACCCCCCCAAGGGGGGGGGGGGGGGGTTTATGCGGACCAGACTGCCCCCAGTCTGGTCCGTGTAAAGCACCCACTTTTGAATATAAAAATTATTTTTTTCGACTCTCCCACCCTCAACTTAGTCTGCATAAACCCCCCCCAAAGGGGGGGGGGTTTACGTGGACCAGACTGGCCCCCCCAGTCTTGTCTGCGTAAAGCCCCTACTTTTGAATATAAAAATTATTTTTTTTGACTCTCCCACCCTCAACCCAGTCCGGGTAAACCCCCCTAGGGGGGGGGGGTTTACGAGGACCAGATTAGTCCCCCCAACCCAGCCCGTGTTAACCCCACCAAGTGGGGGTTTACGCAGATCAGATTGGTCCCCCCAACCTAGCCCGCGTTAATCCCCCCAAGGGGGGGTTTACGTGTACCAGACTGGGGGGGCCAGTCTGTTCCGCGTAAACCCCCCTCTCCCTCTCATAAAAATAAAAGAAAAAGAAAAGAAAAAACCTCTATCCAATCTATGTAAAGGGGGGCTTTATGCAGACCAAGTTGGTACCCCCAACCTTGCTCGCGTAAACCCCCCTAGCCCTTCAACTTCCCCTATAAAATCTCCCTTAGGAGTTCCAAGGGGAGAGATCGATTGATCATCCAACAGCCCAGCACATGCAAGGAGCACTTAGCACGCAGAGTTCAGAAGGCTTTGTTGGTTGGCTTGTTCGGCTAAACACATACCGAGGGTATGCCGCATGATCATCCCTCGTGCGATGTTTACCTGAGACACAAGATTCCACGTCGGATGACAACATGTACGCAAGTCTTGATGCAAGATGAAGTATCAAGTCCCTGCCTTGATGAGCGTGCCTTATCAAGATGCCGCTTTACGATTGTGCCCTACCCGGATGCTGCTTTAATAAAAGCACCATGTTCTATCCCTACCTCGATGAATGTGCCTTGCTCGGATACTGTTTTGATGAAAGCACCTTGCCTAGTCCCTACCTTGACGATCGTGCATGGTCCAGACGCCGCTTCACGATCGTGCCCTGCCCAAATGCTACTTTGATGAAAGCTCCATATCCAATCCCTACCTCGATGATCATGCGCCACCCAAACATCACCTCAGTGAGGATGCCCTGAATGCGGTTACCCAGACAACGAGCGTACTTCACGAGTCTTGACGTACGTTAAAGTGTCAAGCCCTTGCATCTAGGAATGCACCCCGGACACGACCACCAGGATCTCACGGCATCTAACAATTTCAGTCACAACGGTGCCAACGGCACCCGACTGCCCAGCTACTCCAATCACAACGTGTTGGAAATCTAGTTTTTATAATGACAACTTATGAGTCATGTTTAGATTGAATTAAATAATCACCCTAATCAATTTAATTCTTCTACTTTGAATAATAACACAAGCAGCTGAATTGATTAAGTCATTGTAGTGTTTGCCTTGTACTTCATTAGGTCGATGCAATGTGTGTTCAATGCAATGTGTGTTCATATCACATTCATGTCAGTGCAATCCTTGTGCTGCACGCGACTAAGTCGCTGCAATGTCTTTTTATGCATCAGCTAAGTCGATGCAACCCTCGTTGAGGCACGCGACTAAGTCTGTGCATAGCTCAGTCCATGTCTTGCTTGCATCTCATGTACACCTAGGGTTAGTGCAAGTTTGTGTTTCATATCTGCATCTCATGCTACATCTAATGAATGATAGGTCGGTGCAAGCATTGGCTCGCATGCGGTCGGTGCTATTTTATGGTCTTGCGTCTCTTACTGCGTCTCATTTTGCGTCTCATGTGCATTTGTGTCTCAGTGCATGTGCTGCGTCTCAGTCTGTGTCTCATGCTATGTCTAAGGGTACGCAAACGATGTCGGTGCATTGATCGGTTCGCGTGTTTGAGTCTGTGCTCTTGTTGATACTAGGTTGGTGCAAGATTACTTTTAGCAATATTGAGTTTGTGCATTCCTTATGTCTTGCACGCATGCTATCAATGTAGTCTTTGCACCTCGCACACACGCATTCCGTGCAACACTTGATGCGTATATAACTTGACTCTGTGCATACGTGATCCTATGCTGTGTTGAGTCTGTGCATATCAGGCTTATTGCTTTATTAACTTCATGCAATCTTGTTACTTCGTGCCTTGTGTTTAATTGTCATAAGACTGACTTCGAGTCTAGTATGTTGCCAGGATGTTTGCTCGAGGATACTAAGATAGGCACGCGATCTGAAGAAAAAGGGGAATGATGATCATGACACGTGAAAGGCAATCCAAGCTGGGATGCTGACACGTGGCTTCTGAAGACTCAGATCTGGACTGAAATCTGAGCGGGAAAATTGGTTGCTCCATGCGCTTCTCTTTTGCTGGATATATATAGGGAGCTAACTTTGAAGAGAGATAATAAGTCTTTTGAAGAAAAATCTGAAGGAGAGGAGATTGAACACCTGAAAAGAGAAGATAGATAAAAAGAGAGAGATAGCTTGAAGGAAAGCAAGTGCGGTGCATTGAAGATAAAGTTTTCTGTAGTGCTCTCTGGATCAGATCCGAGACACTTGGCTCCTGCGTGAGCATTTTTAGTTTGGATTTATCGACAGCTTTCTGTTGTTGTATTTGGTTCCTTGTTCTTCTTTCTTTTACATTTATTCAAGCTATTTGTCAGCGGTAGCCGAGGATTGGTTCCTCTGGACGGCCAAGGTGTATTGCCCAGCGGATGGCTAAGCTGTAACGCCCAGCGGAAGCAAGCTGTGTTGCTCAGTGTTGCAGAGGATTGGTTCCTCTAGACAGCAAGCTGTGTTGCTCAGCGGTTGTAGGCAAGCTGTAATGCCCAGCGGTTTAAGCTGTGCATCAGCGAAAGCCACACTCTGGTTTGAGTGTGGGGTGGATGTAGTTCTGAAGGACCGAACCACCTAAAAACTTTGGTGTTCTGTGTGGTTTGTTTGTGTGACTGTTCATCGCTAGATGCATGATAGGCACGGTTTCAAGGTACACCCCTAGTTGAGTCAAGTCTTGCATCAGGTCAGGGTGTTCAGATCCATTTCATCTTTGTCTAATTTTTAAATTGGTCGAGATTTTCACCGAGGGATTCATTCACCCCCCTCTGAATCCATCGCACCAGCCCTAACAGTTGGTATCAGAGCGGGTGTCTGCACAGAGGGTCCAACGACCTGCAGATCCGATCCGTAATTGGCTTTGGTGCGATCTAAGTTGATTCGTTCACTTGCATTGTTTTGATCTCTTCTCTATTTAGAATTCTGATCCTGTCTGAGCATAGAATTCATGATTGATCTTCCGAGGTTTGAGGGTCTAGGTTTTTACAAGTGGTTTAATCAATTTAGAGAGTACGTGATGTAGGTTAATCCAGATCTATGGATAATAATTGCACACAGCTCTTATGAAGTTCCAAAGGATAATTCCTTATGGAAAACATCGGACCACTTAAAATTCGCAAAGAATCAGAAGGCCCTAGAGCTAATTCGAAGGGCTATAAATACTGACAAGTTTCGATGTGTGCTTGATTGTTGCAGTGCGTCCGAAGTTGTTGATATGGTTGCAGCCATCAGATGTCAGGATGAGGTGAAGTGTCTCATGGCAGCAGACGAAGACCAGGATTATGCGGAGGAAACTTCATCACATGCAAACTCTGACACTGGTAATTTCTCCCTCGAAGAGTTGATTGTGTTGAATGAGCATTTAATTGAGAAGTACGATAAAATTAAATCTGAGAAGAAGAAACTAAGAAAAGAAATGCTGCATGAAATCAGAAGTATGAAGGTGGAAAATGAAAACCTAAAGTCAGATATGAACATAAAATAAAATGAAATGAAACACTTAAAGTCTGAGAATGAGAGTTTAAGGAATAGGCTCATCAAAGAAAATGATTCTTGCAATGAATGTGCTGTTCTTAGAGATTTGATTAATGATATAGATTATGATGACAATTTGCAAAAGGAATTAATCAAATCCCTAAAAGAAGAAAATAAATTATTGTTGGAAAAGAAAATTGAGGTTGAAGAAATTGAAGAAAAACTATTTGAAGAAAATGGTTACTTGAAAGATCAAAACAAGAAACTGATGGTTTTGAACATTGTGCTTTCTGAAAAACTGATGGCCATTGAAAAAGGTAAGGCAATGTTGAATGACAAAGAAACTGATGACAATTTGAAGATATTACAGGAAAATAAAAATTTGAAAAGACTCAATGATGGTTTGCATAATCAAATAATCTCATGTGAAGAAGACACTGTGTTATTGCAAACTGAAATTGATGATCTAAAAACTTCTATGTCTAAATTCATGAAAGGAAAGGATAATTTGAATAAACTGCTTGGCTCTAAGGTAAATTTTCAGAAAGAAGGACTTGGTTATGTGCCTGTCAATAAACGGACTAATGAAAAGAAGAAGTCAATTGTATTCGTGAAAAGTTCTGAAGAGGCTAACCAATCTAGTTCTTCTATATTTTAGTTCACTGCAAAGAAAGCCGAAAATTCAGATAAAAATCAGAAAAAGGTTCAAAAATCAAAGAAAAATGTTAATATGAATAAGTCCAAACCTGTCCCTGATTTACATGTGCATGCTACTCACTGCTCACACACACATTCACACTCTCATGCGAATGTTAATTCGGTCAATCAAATGAATGTGAATAAAAAGGTTGTAACATGTCACTATTGTGGGAAGGTTGGACATATTATGCATGACTGTTTAACATTGATAAATGATGAAAGAAATGCTGTTAGGATGTATCCTAGAAATCATCTTCCTAGGAAACCTCCTACTGACCAGAAAAATAAAATTCAATGTTATTGATGTGGCAAGTTTGGCCACATTGCTGCCTTCTGTTGGCATGCTCCAGACAAGAAACTTAAGTTTGAATTTGTTTCACTCCCTACTAAAAGAAATATTTCAAGCCTGAATAAATTTCCTGTGAATCATGTCTCTGATAGAACTTACCTCGGTTCTAGAGGCATGTATATTGAATGCTCTCGTTGTAGGAAGGCTGGCCACTCAGTCAAAGACTGTTGGCATGTTCAGAAAAAGAATGATTCTAGTGTAAACAGAAAGAGAAATTTTCATGTTTACAGAAGTAGAAATCATGTGCAATCATATCCAATTCATGCACATGCCCATTCCTACAAAAAGAACATGAAATCTAATGTTTCCTGTCACTATTATGAACGGTTTGGTCATGTCCTGTCCAATTGTCATTTGCTGAAATCTGATGACCTTAATGCTAGAAAATTATGGAGAGCACCCTTTAAAGGTGCAAAAGTTAACTAAGGACCCAAGCCTGCTTGGGTTCCTACCTGCCCAAAATAAGTGCTATTTTGCAGGTAAATAAGTCAAGGCATTCTAGAAGAACACCCCATGACTGCACTTTTCAGGTCAATCTTAAATCCTCTGCTTCTACACTGATTTCTGAATTTATCTGCTTTAAATGAATGCACATGAAGATAGGGTAGTTTGTTTCTAAATCTCTTGCACATCCTTGTTATGATGCATGAATTGTTAAATTCCCCACATGCTGCATTTAGGATCTGAGTTCACTGTATATCATTAAACCCTGAAAATCCAAAAAGAATTAGTTAATTGCTTATTCATGTATCTAGAAATAAAACATGCATATAGAATCTACATCTTTGTGTATCTGCAAGAAAAGCAAAGTTATGTTTGATTAGAATCTTTGCACTTTGTGAGGGGGAGCAGAGCTGATCTGAACAAATTTGATTCAGTGGATTGTATGCTGAATATCATGGATTTGGAAGTTGTTGCTGGTTGAGCTGATATGTCGAGATGCTAAGTTTGAGCTAATCACTACTTATTTTAAGCTGGTTTTGTTAGTGCTAATCTGAAGTTTTTGGGTCAAGTGAAGGCTGAGGATGTTTGAGTCTAAGACTGTCTGTAATCCTATTCCGAATTGGACTCTTGCTCTTATGTGGCTAAACATTCCATTCCCTCATCTTCCATTAGTGTAACCTACCCATAGTCTATCTCTTCTCACCTAATTCCTACTATTCATTCTCATATGCTGACACTTAAGGGGAGTAATATATGGAATTCTATTACCTTTACCTATTATACATTATTAGTTACTGAAACCACCCCCTTTCTTGTATAAAAATTGTTGATCTTCCCAATTAAGTGATCTTCGGTCTATAAAGATTATATCTTATAATTAATTGTTCAAAATGATTCTTGAAAGTATTTTTCAATGGAGTTGAAAACATTCTAATAACTGGAAGTGTCCAGCTAAAGAAAAATCATGAATATGAAAATTATGATTAATAGGATAATCTGGTAGAAGAGGATGTCTTATAGGGTGTGTTAAATCATGTCTTCAAGTTATTTTGGATGTAGACCAGGGAATACGCCATGAAGTAAAATAAATGTAATATGGCAAAGCGATGGCAAAATTTCTGAGAAATTAGCTATCTAGATCAAAGAAATCTAGAAGTTATGTCATGAAGAAATGAGCTATCTCTGTTCATAAAAGATGGCATAAAGGTAGACTATGCTGAGTAACCAGGGATTCTGGTGTCTGATAAATATTTCTCCTTGAGTAAAAAAGGCCAGTTATACCGGAATGCTCCAATTAAGAAAAGAAAAGAAAAGGAAAAGTTGATATGGTTGACTCTGGTTCTACTTCAGAAGCTGAAACATGACTTAACCGCAATATAAGACTTATTTTGAAACTAGTTTTATCTAATGAAAATAATGAGTAAAATTGATGATTCATATTTACTGGGCATTGTACTATGATTAAAATGTTTATCTCCATTGATTGTGCGTTAAAAGATGATTTTTAGAGGAATAAATGTATAATATATAAGCTTAATACGCCGAAGACCATAAAGGAGGTGAAGAAAAGTATTTTATATATACGAGAGGGGCAGTTTGGGTACGAAATGTTTATAGGGTAAAGGCGATAGTATATTCTATATATTGTTTAACCCTAAAGTGTCGTTTGTGTCCCCGCATTCAAGCCAAGACATTCCCACACTCACGACTCCCCGCCGTGAGCGCTTCTCTGGTTTCACCTCTCCGCGGTTCTTCTACTCGCCTCTTCATATTCTCACCACCTGCTTCATCATTTGCCCTCATCATTCTTGTAAGGCATCGTATATCTCTAAATCATCCTTCTTCACGATGTCTTCTCCGGCAACAGAGAGCAAGGGGAAGAAGACAGCTTCTGAGGAGCAGCAGCCTACAACTCCTCAAGTTAAATTGTCTGAAGAGGTTCGTCATTGCGAGAGCAAGACCAAAGAGGTATATGCAGAAGAAGCTCCTTCCGAACCCAGTCAGAAAGATTCAGCCAAAAGAAAAAGAAAGGTTGCAGAGCTTTTGCAACAAGAGGAGGTTAAAGTTGAGCCAAGCGAAGAGGCTCCAGAAAGAAAGAAGAGAAAGGGAAAAGAAAAAGTAGGTGAAGTTTCAGAAGATATAGGTACTTCTATAAAACCTTCTAGCAAAGCGAAAATTATTTTGGAAACAGGAAAAATTGTGCTTCCTCGATTCATAGATTTTCATGATAGCAAGATGATTGAAAAATTTCCTGAAATGGTTGATATTGTCAAATTTCAGAAATGGAAAAAGTTCTTGAGCAAACACAGAGTCTATTATCCTAGACTCATTATTGAGTTCTATAACCGTCTAGTTTATGATCTTGATCAGTCTATGTTGTTATCCAATGTCAAAGGAACTAGGATTGAGATAACAAGGCACTTTCTTCATAAAGTGTTTAGAATTCCAGAAGATGGAGTGGTTGAATTTGAATATAGATTTAATCTTTATGATGCATACTCCATCATTACTAACTTGCCAAACAATCCTAGAGATAAAGATCAGAAGAAACTTGGCTCCTTCCATGCCAATAAATTCTCCCCTCTCAAAAGACTTCTGCATCACATAATTACCACAATGATAACTCCACAAGTTGGAGGCAGAGGGAGAGTGACAGATACTCAAAGATTTATCACGTACTGTCTGTTGAAGGGCATAAAGATATGTCTACCAGAGGTTATTATACAAATCATGAAGACATGCAAGGTGTCGAGAAGATATCTACCCTATGGAGCCCACCTGACAGCTATTTTCATAAAATCAGGGGTTCCTCTTAAGGATGAGAGTTTTGTAGAGATACCAAAAGTAAACACTTACAATATGGATTTTATCTATACATACATGGGATTGAAACCCATTGATGCTAGTCAGGCAGTTAAAAAGAGTCGATCTAAGAAGGCAGAGAAAGTAAAGGAAGCACAAGCTCAGGGGGAGGATTTGCTCCAAGTGAAGGTATTACTTGAAAGTGGTCATACCAGTGTACAGCCAAAAAATGGTGTGAGAAAATTGGAACAAGAAAGTGCTAAGATGTCAGCTGAGAAGCATCTTAAAGACCTGCAGCTAGAACAAGAAGTTGATGAGCTTAATCTACATGAAGTTCAAATTAAGCACCAGTTGGATCAGACTATTGATGAAATATTTGATAAATTTGGAACATCTTTTCAGTCACAGCAGTCTACTAGTCAGTCCGAGCAGACAAAATCACAAGTTGAAGCTGAGAAAGAATCTGCTGAATGACAAGAAGAAGTAGAACAAAAAGCACCAGCTGAACTAGAGATTGGTGAACAGCAGCCAGAAGTACAACTTGAGGAAGTTCAGGCACCAGCTCAAGGAGTGGCTGAGGAGGACTTACAAGAATATGTTATGGGTCCTACCCCTCATTACAGATTGTATCCAAGAATGTCATTTGCTCAAGCTCCTGAATATGGTCCACATTTCGGGGGAGTAATTAGTCTTGGAACACCACCCACTCCATCTCCTGAACAGTAGCATGAATACCACATTGAAATTCCAGACTCTAGTGCATCTACATTTAGTTCACCTGGACCAAGTGCTGAGTCTGATATTGCACAGATGGTGTCAAATTTGACTGAGATAGTGCTGAATCAAAATGAATTGATGAATAAATAGTTTCTGTTCAATACCCTTCAACTGGACAGAGTAGATGCCCGAATGCAACATTTGGAAAGGATTGTGAAATCCCAATGGATTGAGTTTATGACTGCTAAACAAAAAATTGATGCAGCAGCTCGAGAGATTTTGGAATCTCTTATGGGGATCAGCAATAGAATTGGTGACATGGTCAGCAAAATACAAGATACACAACTCTGAGTTTACAGCAAACTTGCTCAAATTCTGAGTCACACTTTTGATCTTAAGATTGAGTTTGAATTGATAAAGAGTACATTGAACAATATTGTAGCCAGTCAGCTTGAAATCATGGACAAGTTTACAGGTGTCCAGTCTCAATTGTAGGCCCTCTCAGAAAATGTTAAACAAAATCTCACAAAACAAGACTCTACCACCTCCCTAGTGGATAGACTAGGGAGCACAGTGCATCATAGATTAGATGAGCTGTCAGACTCCATTAGAAGTCTTCACACCTCTGTGCTGAACAGATTTTCAACCCATGGTTCCAGCTCTGCACATCATCCAAGAGACAGGGGGAGTTATAGAGGTCACTGATTTATAGAGTTCCCCATTTTTGATAATGACAAAGGGGGAGAGAATGTCATGTATGAGGAGGTGAGGAGGATGGTTGATATACTGATGATGTTATGGTTGCTACTGCTTGATGGATGGATGTTGATGATGTTATGGTTACTACTGCTATGGATTGCTTGCTATTTAATGCTGCTAATGTTATGCTGTTGATTTAGATGCAAAGATGCTGTTGCTGACAATGCTATACTGTGATCTTTTGTATTACTATGGATATTTTTGTAAAGCTTTGGGTACTTGTGACTATTTAAAGAGAGACTAATCAAACATACTTTGAATTTTCCTCTTATACATAGAAGTGTTAGTGTGCATTTGTAGGAATTTATATTGCATTTTGTGCTGCAATGGTATTTATAATAGGCATGTCAGCAAATGACTTTGATTAATTAAGTGTGTGAATTATCATACATGACTCATTATGTTGTCATCATCAAAAAGGGGGAGATTGTTGGAAATCAAGTTTTGATAATGACAACTTATGAGTCATGTTTAGATTGAATTAAATAATCACCCTAATCAATTTAATTCTTCTACTTTGAATAATAACACAAGCAGCTAAATTGATTAAGTCGTTGCAGTGTTTGCCTTGTACTTCATTAGGTTGATGCAATGTGAGTTCAATGCAATGTGTGTTCATATCACGTTCATGTCGGTGCAATCCTTGTGCTGCATGCTACTAAGTCGCTGCAATGTCTGTTTATGCATCAGCTAAGTCGGTGCAACCCTTGTTGAGGCACACGACTAAGTCCATGCATAGCTCAGTCCATGTCTTGCTTGCGTCTCATGCACACCTAGGGTTAGGGCAAGTTTGTGTTTCATATCTGCGTCTCATGCTACGTCTAATGAATGATAGGTCGGTGCAAGCGTTGGCTCGCATGCGGTCGGTGCTATTTTATTGTCTTGCGTCTCTTATTACGTCTCATTCTGTGTCTCATGTGCATTTGTGTCTCAGTGCATGTGCTACGTCTCAATCTGTGTCTCATGCTATGTCTAAGGGTACGCAAACGACATCGGTGCATTGATCGGCTCGCGTGTTTAAGTCCGTGCTCTTGTCGATACTAGGTCAGTGCAAGATTGCTTTTAGCAATATTGAGTCTGTGCATTCCTTATGTCTTGCACGCATGCTGTCAATGTAGTCTTTGCACCTCGCACACACGCAGTCCGTGCAACACTTGATGCGTGTATAACTTGACTCTGTGCATACGTGATCCTATGCTGTGTTGAGTCTGTGCATATCAGGCTTATTGCTTTATTAACTTTGTGCAATCTTGTTACTTCGTGTCTTGTGTTTAATTGTCATAAGACTGACTTCGAGTCTAGTATGTTGCTAGGATGTTTGCTCGAGGATGTTGGGTCCCGTAGTGCAAGAACACGGATCTAGAGGGGGGGGTGAATAGATCCTACTACTATAAACTATGTCCAATTAAAAACATAAACTAGCGCACATCGGAATTAACAAGATTGATAAGATTGAGGAATTTAATCTAAACAGATTTAAACTTAATTCACTCAATCTCACTGAGCTCACACGATTGCATAAACATATAAGATAGCGAAGCATACAACCACAAAGATCAAACAACAAGACACGGGGATTTTTAAGGTGGTTCGGGACCACGACGGGCTCCCTACGTCCACCCCTCACCAAACCCGGTGAGGCTTCACTCGGGGATAAATCCCCAAACAGAGACGACGCTCCAAACACACACGGGACGACGCCCGCACACACGCGAGGACACACCCCAACACACACACAGACGGAGACGAAGTCTCCCACACGATCCGACGACCGGATCACAAACACACACACGATCCGACGACCGGATCACAACACACACACACACACGCTGCAACAACCGCAACACAATGACACAAACACGATCGCACGAAGGCGATCAAACACGACCGTATACACAAACGGTCACACATACAAATATCTCTAATGTTCAGAAAATAAACACAAATATTCAAGCATGCTCAAACCCAAAATATAGATCATAGAACACATCACAAAGAACTGATAGAAGACATAGAAGTAGTCCCCCTTTGTATTTCAAGGCCGGTTGATGATGTTCCTTGAGCCACGAGTTGGAGGGAAGCCGGATGAAGATGATTCTTATGTCCTCTTGATCCTCTCTTCGATCCGCACCTTTTCTTCTTCTTCCATGATCTCCAGATCTTCACAGAAGTAGATGATCTCCTCCGTGCAAGAGCTCCACCACGTTCTCCCCTTTTCTTCACCTATACGAATGAACAAATGAGCATTAGGGTTAATCAACTCCCAAATTCGTAACTCTTATATAAGCAACTAAAGGGGTGGGGAAAGGACTCATAAAACCCTCCTAATACATGTTAAAAACAGCTTAATAACAATAAAAACTAATAGGGGGTAGTATGGTAATGTTTGAAAGGGTTTTCAATGGGTTTTAAATACTTTCACAAATCCCGACCGGAAGGGGTCGACCCTCGGCAACCAGATTGCTGGAAAACTAAAATAAACACCCAGAGTTACAGGGGTCGACCCTTGGGGTCGACCCTTGCAGTGGGCTTCAGCAGATGATCAAAAAATGCGGTTTTAGCCCCGATAAAATGTCAAAAAAATTCCTAAAAATCAAGAATTAATTACCATGAATTCCATAAAGTATTAAGACCATCTAAACCACATTTCAACAAGATTTATGAGAAAACATTAAGCACATTGTAAAGGCTCAAACATCTCATTTTAAGGATGCATAAAACACTTCCAATGCAATGCAACCTCATGAAAGATGTTCATGAAAATGACCTGGAACTTAGCATCGAAATGATTAGATGTTACCATCATCCACTTGACATGGGAGGGTTTAAAAATCATCCTTGAACCTGTAAAAACATGATAAACCAAGAAGTTAGATGATAATCAAAACTCATGAACCAAGCTTCAACTCTTTGAACTGGTTAACATAAAAATTCATCGTTAAACACATTCAAGCATGTAATTGACTTCTCAATTCAACCATCAAAAATATATTCACCATATAACAATATTTTGATATGATGAACGTGAATCTCAAATACAAAGGCATGAAGGCTCAACCATTCAATCACTTTCTTGAATCAACCAAATCTTCAACATCGAAGTGCTTCATTACACAAGTGTTAACAATTATGCCAAATGCAAAGCATGCATAATATCATGGAACCATATTCATTCAAATGACATTCTTGTTGATTAAGAGCTAACATTCATGAAGCATTATCCCAAGAGGAACATTGATATAAAATCACATTCATCAAGATTCAAGTAAATAGGCTAAGTATATTTCTAGTCCAAAAGCCTTGAGAGGAAAATGCAAGGAAATACCCCAATCAAGACTTGAAACCTTACTTGATGAAATGTATGAATCATATAAAGATGAAATGCAATTCAATGAGAAAGGTAACTAACTTTTTGAAGAAGAACTTCATTGATGCACTCCTTTGAGTTCCAAAACGTGAATCATGGACTTGGATCCTGCAAAGCATAATATTCAAGGCATGAGATCCTTAAATACAAATCATTCATATAACTTTCAAAAATGAACATAGTTAATTCCCTTTAAGAAGAAGAGCTTCATTGATGGACTCCTTAAGATTCCAAGTATGAGCCATGAAGTTGTGTTCCTACAAACCAACATAAATATAACATTAGTTCCTTAAACACCGAGAGTTCACATGGCTTTCAAGAGTAAACATTGACTCCATCTTTCAACTCATCAAATCAAGATATAAAATATGTTGCTCAATGAAACACATACACACACAAACACAATCGTTTTGATATCATTGAAACCAAGCACGAAATATGGGATGCAACAGAGGATACTAAGATAGGCACGCGATCTGAAGAAAAAGGGGAATGATGATCATGACACGTGAAAGGCAATCCAAGCTGGGATGCTGACACGTGGCTTCTGAAGACTCAGATCTGAACTGAAATCTAAGCGGGAAAATTGGTTGCTCCATGCGCTTCTCTTTTGCTGGATATATATAGGGAGCTGACTTCGAAGAGAGATAATATGTCTTTTGAAGAAAAATATGAAGGATAGGAGATTGAGCACCTGAAAAGAGAAGAAAGATAAAAAGAGAGAGATAGCTTGAAGGAAAGCAAGTGCGGCGCATTGAAGATCAGGTTTTATGTAGTGCTCTCTGGATCAGATCCGAGACACTTGGCTCCTGCGTGAGTATTTTTAGTTTGGATTTATCGACAGCTTTCTATTGCTATATTTGGTTCCTTGTTCTTCTTTCTTTTACATTTATTCAAGCTGTTTGTCATCGGTAGCAGAGGATTGGTTCCTCTGGACGGCCAAGCTGTATTGCCCAGTAGATGGCTAAGTTGTAACGCCCAGCGGAAGCAAGCTGTGTTGCTCAGCGTTGTAGAGGATTGGTTCCTCTAGACAGCAAGATGTGTTGCTCAGCGGTTGTAGGCAAGCTGTAATGTCCAACGGTTTAAGCTGTGTATCAGCGGAAGCCACACTCTGGTTTGAGTGTGGGGTGGACATAGGTCTGAAGGACCGAACCACCTAAAAACTTTGGTGTTCTGTGTGGTTTGTTTGTGTGACTGTTCATCAATAGATGCATGATAGGCACGGTTTCAAGGTACACCCCTAGTTGAGTCAAGTCTTGCATCAGGTCAGGGTGTTCAGATCCATTTCGTCTTTGTCTAATTTTTAAATTGGTCGAGATTTTCACTGAGGGATTCATTCACCCCCCTCTGAATCCATCGCACCATCCCTAACACAATGGTGCCCACGACACCCAACTACACAGTCTAGACAACGCCGAGCTACTTCAGTCCCAACGGTGCTCAATCAGTCCAGTCGTGGCGGGATTCATGAGACCAGGTCGCTTCAGCAACAGTGTCCAGGGAACCCAACAGCCCCAATTTCAACGGCGCCCAATCGCCCCAATCACAGCAGTGCTTATGGCACCTGGTTGCTCCAATCAGAACTGTGCCAATGGCACCCGGTTACCCCGGTCACGGTAGTGTCTGCGGCACCCGAATGCTCCAATCTCAAAGACACCTAGGCACTCTAGTCATGGTGGTGCATGTGCCATCCGGCCGCTCCAGTCTCAATAGTGCCTGGTCGCTCCAGTCACAGTGGTGCTCGTGCCATCCAGCTACCCCGGTCTCAACAGCGCCCAACCACCCAGCACAGTTTTGCCCACGGCACACCAACTTCCCCGATCTCTAATGGACATTATGTACAAAAGCAGAAATGCCAGCATAGCAATGCAATGACCTGGGGACCGTCATAAATGACAGAATTGTCTCGTGGCTTACACACACTTGTAATCGGGCTTTCCACGCCCCATGTAACGCCTTTCACGTCATATAGTGATGTAATCCAATTGGGGAATTGATTCCCATCCTTGTCAGTTGCCAATCTTAACGTTGTCCAGCAGACTACCCTCCGTCTCCTAACATGGCCCCAGCTCCTCTTGTTGGACGGACCCTATACCTGAGCCAGGACCTGCCTGCTCCTTGCCGAGCCAGTGTCAGTCGCTCCGCGCATGAGCCAGAACCTGCCTACTCCTTGTCGAGCCAATGTCCACTGATCCTCCTTTTGAGCCAATGCCTCGTTCTAATAAACCCAGAGTCTGTACCCTCTCTAGTGCCCACACTGAAACCAGTCTCTCTGCCTCCAATCATCCCTATTGTGTTGCTGTTGCTCTATCACTATTGTATGGACCAGGCCCTCCCGACATCATGGCTACCAGGGTCCCTGACTCTCTCCTTTGGCAGTAGAAACTAAGGTCATCGAGCTCCTCCCAATGTAAAATAAACACCGATTGCTTGTGATCGGTGGGGAAGACATCCAGTACATGAGCCCCCACAATCGCCTCCACTCATACCAGTGGAACCTCCTTCTCTCCATGTGTCCTCCGACATCTCGTGCCCACGTGTCGCGCCCTGGTGGCACTTCCCCGGTCAAAACTTGGTTCCATAGGTGATCGTCGAGAAATTGACTAGCATGCCCGCATTCCATCCAGTCTTATAAAAATGATGAACCATACGCCATTCTTTCCTGTGTAATCCTATTGTTCTTTGTACTCCTCTGTCAATACCCTCAGAATTCCCGTGTGCCAATCCAACCTATCTCGGCCTTCCGTAAAAGGCGAGTGTGTGTTACCGCCACGGAAATTTATGTATTTTTGTGAGCAGAAACAAATTGGCACGCCCGGTGGGACGTCTCCTATCTCTCTTCTTTCTGCCGAAAGAGAGTTATACTTGTTAATTATATGCCATGATGCCCTTGCATTTTCTTTTTGGAGAGGAACAAGAGGGCCCCCGTCCAGGCTGCAACATGCGACCGGTCAGCGTCGAGCAACCAACTTGTGCCAGCAACAACAACAACAAATCGGTGGCGACAGTGACCTACAGCCCAATTGTCATCGCCAATTACGCCAGGCGTAAACATCCGGTGACGCCAATCACGTTCGGCAACTCTGCTCCAAACTTCGGCCTGCCCTGATCCTCGGGCGCCATCGTTGTGGCAGACGACTAGCCCAGTCCGATGACCGCCCATGTAGGCAGCCGGTCCCTTTCTTCTACAGCAACAACGAGCCACGCGGCCATTGGTCCCTGGGTCCCCAGCTCCACCAGCACCCAACACGAGCTTTCGGCCCTCGGTTTCCTGCACATCGTCGCCAATGACCCACATAAACATCAAGTGATGGGTCCCTACCGTGCCGATTCCCAACATGGGTGATGAGCCCCGGGTCGTCGGCACCTCAACACCCGATAAGGGTACCAATCCCTGGGTTCTACCACGCCGGCTTCCAAAACAGGCTTTCAGCCTTGGATACCCGACACAACATCAAAAATGACCTGCAGGGGCATCATGCCCCGGGTTTAGGTCACATCAACTCCCAACACCTGCACTAAGCCCTAGGATGTGGCCACATCAACACCCGATGCGGGCTTCCGGCCCTGGGTCTCAGCTCCAGCAACACCCGTGACGGGCTTCCAGCCATGGGTCCTGTGGACGCAGTTTTCGACACGCTTATTTATTTATTCTTTAAGTCGGTTTATTCGGTGGGTTTATTCATTTATTAAGTGCGTGGCGTGCCAGTCACAAAGTGACGATTTATTCAGGCTTCACGGAAGCCCATGGTGCGCTCGATCTGACTAATCAGACGATTGTATAGTTCGTGTCGGGACCAAAATCCGCCGCGCCGTAAAGGTCACGGCGTCATTTACATCTTCTCGGAGAGGGAAACACCTTTGATTAATCGTTGGGAATCAGGACCTCATGGCCAGGAAACTATATCGAGAGAAATAAGCTGATAGAGGTCTCGAATCAGTCGGAAAAACCGATGTTTAGGGAAGCAAGCATTCAAAATATGTCGGTCACTCGAGGGACCATTATTGATATTCGAACGACCGTTCAGCTTCAGAAAATCATGATCTTCACGGGGAAAATCGGAGCATATGTATGTCGGGGTACGGCAAATTTATTGTTCAAAGGGATATGAGACATTCGGTTGAATCCCGGTTAGGGTGGTCGGGGATTAGCGAGTTTATTGGCCCGGTGCGAGATCGAGTCAGGACCATTTCGGGGGGTCGCCTCCCGAGGTCCAAATGAGGCTTGCGTGGGCATCATCAGTATTTTCGGTGCCAAGGGGCAACGGGAGGATGTCCCGGGATCAGATCCAAGAACCAGTATGCGTTCAAAGGGAGCGGGCTATAGGCCGAGGATATGGGTCAGGCAATGATCATGATCGGGACGGACCCGAGGTCTAAGCATGGCCCACGGAGGCCTTATTGATATTCCCATGCAAAGGGTCCGGGGATGATGAGAGCCTTCTCGTTCCATTCATATTTTGTCGATCACTCATGGACCACTTTAGTTCGGACAAAGGTCCGTGTTGGTAGCGTAAGAGACTGTGACAAACCGTACAAATGTCTGCCGTGAGTGTGGCAAGTTTAATGCAAGTGCGGGATTAGATCCTGGTATATATGTCGGTCACTAACGAACTATTCATTGTTCGGACGAGAGCCCGCATTTGAAGCATCGAAAACGATGACAAAACCGTACGAATGTCTGTCGCGAGTACGGCAAGTTTAATTCAATACTAGGATTAGATCCCGGTATATATATATTGGTCACTAACGGACCATTCATTATTCGGATGAGAGTCCGCATTTGAAGCATCGAAGACAACGGTAAACCGTACGGATGTCTACCGCGAGTACGGCAAGTTTAATGGGATTGCGGGATTGGATCTCGATAGAAGTGGTCAAGTTGATGGACTATTGGCCCGAGACAGGTTTAGACTATGGCCATGTCAGGGATTCCGAGGTCCACATCTGATACCATGGAGCATCGTTGCTTTTCTCTTCACACACAGTCCGGGGAAGCGAATTGTTAAGTGTGGAGCCCGAGCTCACCATCGTGTGCCCTCGCAGGCGGATCGACTTGCCCGGTTAGGTCACGGGGATCGACCTGTCCGGTCAGGTCGCGGGGATCGACCTGTCTGGTCAGGTCGCAGGGGTCAAGGGGGCAGTGCCCCCGGAACAAAATTTTAATTGAAGCACGGGCAATAGAGTTCCTTTTATTCTTTTATTAGCATTGATATTTTATTATTATTTTTGCTTTGGATCTTTCTTTTTTTTTACTAGTTATCTTCCTTTTCTTTTGGAGGCGCGCCAGATGTATGGTTGCAAGTACATGGGTCGCACCGGATTAGGATGCCAATGGAGGGCGCGCTGGATTTGGCAACGCCGTAATAGAAGTTGCAAAGGGGCACGCCGGGGAAGGTAGTAAGGAGGAGCGTGCCGGATTTGGGTTCAATGAGGAGGGCGCACCGGTTAAGGCCACGCCGGATTAGGATGTGCACAGGAGCAAATGGAAATGGGCACGCCTGTTAAGGCCACACCGGGTTAAGATGTTGAAGGTGCACGCCGATTTATGGTTCAAAGAGGGAGATATGGGATTCTTGAGAGGAGGGTTAAACCGGCGCGGTGGAACAGTAACCGCGTCGGATTAGCCTCTCCCGAGAGTTTGTTCCAAAGCGTTTACTGTGTTTCTTGTTTTTTCTTTCACCCGAAACCGATTTTATGATGTGTTTGTTCATTGTTCTTGGTGTTCTTGGCCCTGGCAAAAATCCGGCAGCACCTCCCTTGGACTGGGACTTGCCAGAGGTAAAGGAAAATCACCAATCGGATTGCTCCGGGGTAGACTCTCAAAATCCGGAGTGGCCTCACGGTGGTCCGATAGCCCAAGTGTGAGTGTGGAGCGCTCGAGGGCCAGCCTACAAGAGCGATCACGACTCACAGGCGATGATTCTTTGAAGCGGGACAAGTGTTCACCACAAGGGCCATGAATATTCACCCGTCACCAAACTCCTTCGAAGGCCATGCTACGGAGGAGCATGCTTCGAAGGGCCCTGGATGAGGAGAAGGAGGAAGGGGAGCGGGGGTTGAAATCGAGAGCACTGAGCTTGCAAAAGGGTTCTTCTTTTATTCGTCCTCATAAACGGGGGAAGGAGTTGACACAGGGGAGATTCATCTCTTGGTTAGAGAAGTACATAGCTAGGGGGGAAAGAGGGAGATACACCGGTGGGAGAGAGGGGATGAAGCACAAGCTCCCCCCCCTCCGGACTCACCTTCCCTTTCTCATACACTCTCCCTCTCTTTCTTCACCTTGCCGGCATGGATGACTGGAGCTTCCTCCTCTCTTTTTCTTCTTCTCTTCACTGCACACAGCCG
Source organism: Amorphophallus konjac (assembly GCA_022559845.1). NCBI lineage: Eukaryota > Viridiplantae > Streptophyta > Magnoliopsida > Alismatales > Araceae > Amorphophallus > Amorphophallus konjac. The sequence goes on along the minus strand of JAHNEJ010000212.1, from coordinate 138,012 downwards.
AGAGCACCCCTTCTCCTAAAAAATGGCCAGCCGGGAGAGGAGTCTCCAGAAGATTGCTCTGTCGAACCCGCAGAGTATATATATAGTGGGTTGCCTTCTCTTTTCTCGAACGGAAGAAAGCTCCCACCACTACGTTCGTCTGCCAGACGAACAGGGTTGGCATGTCGCTGGCATCCGGTGATTCCTGCCATACAATGTCGTTCGTCCGAGGACAGCACAGTTATGGATTTACCGGGAGATCTTCTGCTGCTGCTGCCACCGTCGATGCATGCTACTGCTATCACTGCTACTTTCCTATCGAACGAAGGAGGAGACACGGCTCGTGGCATTGAATGTTCTCTGTGCGCTCAGACTGGCGCGAAATAGAGTGTCGGAGTCTAGATGGGATGGCATGGGGTTAAACCGGCACGGCGGGGAGCGCGCCGGATTAAAGCTTTTCAAGGGGGCCACGCCGTGTAAGCATTGCAAGGGGGTGGCATTTGAGGTTAAACCGGCGCGGTGTTGTGCGCGCCGGATTAACAACATACAAAGGTGCCACGCCATTTTAACCGAAACAAAGGGAGCGTGACATTTTAACGAAAACAAGGGTGCAAATGGGAAATGAGGTGCGTCGGTTTTAGGGGCGCCGTATCAAGGCAATGAAGAGGGGCGCGCCGGTTTAGGCCGCGCCGGTTTAGGCCGCGCCGGTTTAAAGCCTTGCCGCACCGTTTTAAGCACCAAATAGATTCTTCTTGGAGTCGCGGCCATTTATATGAATGTTGGCATTCCCAAAATGCTCTAGTTGCAATGCATGGCGTCCGCAATGTTTCATTCACAGTCTCTGGGCCTCGGTCGCAGACTTTGTGTGACTTTCGGTGCATGTCGGACATGTGCCCCGGGTCCTCGACTTTTCCATGATTCAGCTCTCGGCATGGCCGGTTGGAGAATTGTAGCCGTATCTTCTGCTTGAGGGACTTCGTTATCGGGTAGTGGACCCTCGAGTGAGTTCTCATCCTGGTCGGGCGAGACATGGGTTTGTTCGGCCTTCCCGTCTTTGACTTACGCTTGAGCGCGTAGACGCGAGTGCCGTATGATCATCATTGTCATTTTTCAATGTCCACAGGTCCCAGCATCACCAACACTCATGACGGGCTCCCAGCCCTAGGTTCCAGCTCCAACAACACCCGATATGGGTTTTTCAGCCTTGGGTCTCAGCCCCAGCAACACCCGTGATGGGCTTTCAACCCTGGGTCTCGGCTCCGGCAACACCTGTGACGGGCTTTCAGCCTTGGGTCTCGGCTCCAACAATATCCAAGAGGGGCTTTCAGCCCTGGGTTTTGGCTCTAGCGATACCCAAGACGAGCATCCAACCCCAGCTTAAAGCTCCATCAATACCCAAGAGGGGCGTTCAGCCCTGGGTTCTAGCTTTACCAGCACCCAAGACGGGCTTCTAGCCCTGGGCCCTAGTTTCTTCAACACCCAGGACCGGCTTCCAGCCCTGGGTTCTAGCTTCAATAACACCCAAGATGGGCTTCCAACCCCTGGTTCCAGCATTATCAGCACTGAAAAGGGGCTTCTAGCCCTGGGTCCCAGTTTCATCAACATCTAGCACGGGCGTTAAGCCCCGGGTCACCACGTGGGTCTCAACTCCCGCACTCCAGCCACAACTCCAATGATGTGTACGAGCATCATGCCCCAGGTCGCCATGCCTCCATATCCCAATACGGGTCTCAAGCCCTAGGCGTTGACTATCTTTTCAACGGCCCACACAAGCACCGGGCTTTGGGTCCCAGCTACGCCAACTCTTAATATGGGCAACAAGCCCCGGGCTTCCGATGGCTTAATACCCAAGACGGCCGGCCAACCCTTGGTTCCGGTTTCACCGGTTCCTAACACGGGTGCACCACCTTAGGTTCCGGCAACACCTGTAGCATCTAGTATGGGTGTCAAACCTCGTACCATCACAACATCGGTTCCCAACACGGGTCTCAAGCCTCGGGAGCCGTACATAACATCAGCAGCCTGCGTGGGCGAAAAGCCTTGCCGAGTCAACCTCGACCCTGCCAAAGAAGTGCCACGACGACTGCATAAATAGGTGGCTCAATGCCATCACCCCTGACTCTGGAAGATAAGGTGAAACTCAAAGAAGTTGATACACCAGTATCACACCGGGGGCAACCGTCTCGGACCAGCATCGAGCCTCCCAAATCCAAGCGATAGGGCAATGATGTTCACTAACACTCGTCGTTAAAATACCGTGTCACAATTTCAAAAATATACCGCACTCACTCACTAAAAGGATTTTAAATCTAAGTAAAGTGAGAGTATGAGTCGATCCCACGAGGAGGAATATTTTTAATTTAAGTGAGTTGGAAAACCCTTATATTTGTGAAAATCAAATTTTTGAGTGAGTTTATGAAAAGGGAATTAAAATTGCATGGAATTGAAACTATCTAAAGAATATGAGAGGGTTGAGAAAAGAAGTTTGGAAGAAGTGGAGATAGAAAGAGAGGAGAACACTTGCAAAAATTGATTTCTTTTATTTCTAAGAAGAAAGATTACAAGTCTATGAAGAATAAAAATTACAACTTGCATAAAATAAAAGAACAAGGGAAGAAAAGAGTCAGGAAATTGGAAGAATAGCACCGTCCACATGCCGTGCCGAGCCTTTGAGATGGTTGCCCTGCTTTGGAGATGAACGCCGCCTTTAGAGGACCGAAATAGAAGATCCGTCTTAGGGATGTATGGAAGAATATAGAGAAGAGGAAGGTAGATAGAGAAGAAGAATAATAAAATCAAAGTAGAAGCATGGGTGTGTGCGTGAGGTTTGAAGAGTGAGCAGTAGAGAGAAACTAAGTGTACGGGGAAGAGGAAGAAAGCAGTAAACAGTGAAATAAAAGTAAAAATAGAGTAGAAGAAGATTTGAAATAACTTTACAACGAAGAAGAATTAGAGATGTGGAAGAAGAGAAAGTTGAAGATATTGAGGAGAGGAAGAACTTTGGTGAAGATAGCAAAGGAAGAAAACGATAAGGGAGAAATAAAGTGAGAAGAATAGTGAAAAATGCAAGTACGGGTGAACAGTAAAATGTAAAAATGAACTTTGAAAATGTGATGATAACTTGAAAATGAAGAGGAATGAGAGGAAGAGAAAGAAGAAGAAAATCTAGAGATTTAAAATACGAACAACTTTTGTGAAAGGCACCTAATGAATAGAGGAACAAAAGGGGATGAAAAAGGGTGAAGATCAGAGGGGACGCGCGTGGGTGAACAGTAAAACGTGAAGAACAAAGCTATGAGAAATGGGAACTAACTTAAAAACGAGAGAGATCTAGCTAAAGGCGTAGAATAAGAAGTTGAAAAACACTTAAAAATGAACAACTTTGATGAAGGAAGCAAACCGAAAAAAGGAATAGAAAGGCATGAAAATTGGTTAAGATTTTTGGCCGGTTGCTCTTGGGCGGGTATTTATAGTGCACAGGGCTTCCTTGCGCTAGTTTCCTAATTGGACAAGGATCCTCCTAATTTCTCTCCAACAATTTCTCCACGGGATAATTTCATAAATATTCTTTCTTATTTCTCCCTTCACATAAATAAGGCATGGCGGCTTGCTTTGACTTGGTCAACAAGAGGAGGGAAAGGGGGCTACACCCTAGGGCATCCCTTGCCCTAGTTTTGTGACAAATTTGCCCCCGGCCCTTCTAGCAAATGCCGAGAGTGTCCTGCATACACAGTATTTAAATTAAATTCATAGAAAATTGTTACTTTGCACATAAAAATCACGAGTGCTCGGAATTATGCAATGGGAAATTAATCCTCATGCCCCTCAACCCCTTGTTATTCATTAATTATCTATAAATTAAGTTAATTTGCATAAAAGGCCTTGATTCAAGTGATGTTGAGTTTAGCTATAAAATATACATAATTGTCTAATTGTGTGCACTTAAAGTGATGTGTGTGACGTGAATTATCATAGAATTATGAGCACTCATCACACCTCCCAACTTACTCATTGCTAGTCCCTTAGCAACGCAATTAGATTAAAATTTAGGACCAATAAGAGTTTGTAAAGTTCATACCTTTATATCCAGATCCTCCTTCATAGAATCAACTAAAGATTAAGATTCAGGAATCATTAATGCATCGTAGCCTTAGATAGGAAATTTAAGAACATGATTAGGAATACAAACCAAAGTTCAATAGCACTTGTTCATGTGTAATACTAAATCCACAGCATAGATAATTGCATCGCTCATTTGCTATTCTAGATAGTTATCCTTCAACTCTGCACCTCCTAGATCAGAGCATTGAGCACAATAGCTTTTGCCTGCCTTTCTTTTCTTTTTTTTTCTTTTTTTTTTAATACACACATGATGCTGCACATCCCTTCACTGTTTAACGCGAACCTCGACTCTTGCCTTGGGACAAGCAGGCCCGGTTACGAAGATCAGGGGTCCCTTTTCCGTTTGACGTAAACCTCAACACTTGTTAGGTGAAGCAGACCCGGTTACTAAGATTAGGGATATTTTTCATTGTATTTTTTTCAATAATGTGCTTTTGCACTTATTTGATGGATAACTTTGACAGATATCTATATCAAAATATCTCATCTCTAAGAAATGTAGAGTATCAAACACCATTCTAAAATAACAGAAGGCTTGTCCTGCTTGTTTCATTAGCGTGTAAACTGATTTCTTTTTCAAAAGTGCACATGAACTTTAAAGAGATTCTTAAATCAATTTTACATGGCTAGATCGAATAAATTTTCCATTATCCTTCTCTCTAGTCTTTCCTATTCTAGAATTACTTTCAATAAAAGCATGATCAAGAAAACTCAGTCGGGGATTCATCTTTTCACATTCATGCAGAAATGCAAGACATACAATAAATGCAGAACATTATGTAAGAACTCCTATCGGGTTGTACTATATGCATCATGAAATTTTTCTATCCTCCCCCAACTTGAATGACATTGTCCTCGATGGCATATGTAAACAATAAAAATAACAGAACAATGTAACAATAAAAATTACTGAGTAGGAAAGAGACAGCCTGATATATGGGGTGAAAAACTCCATCATTGATATGGATGACGACAACTTCATCTCCTTGGCTCTTACCTATTTACTGAAAAACACACTAAAATAAAATATCAAATAACAAAAATCTTGGGTTGCCTCCCAGAAGCGCTAAGTTTTCCGTCTTCAGCCAGATGCATGAAAGCTCAAAAATATCATTCCAAATCACACAATGCAATGGATTCTTTTGGTGACAATTGCTCATTCTCCAAGTATAGTTTCAATCGTTGACTGTTAATAGTAAAAATATGACCATTTTGTGGATTCAAAATTTTAACGGCTCTATGGTCAAATGTGTTAACAACAATGAACGGTCTATCCCATCTGGATTTTAACTTACCTGGGAAGAAGCGTAGCCTCAAATTGAAAAGCCAAACCTTTTTATTAGCATGAAAATTCTTCCTGTGAATATGATTATCATGAAAAGCCTTGGTTTTAGCTTTATAAATCTTAGAATTCTCGTAGGCCTCGTTACGTAGTTCCTCCAATTCATTAAGTTGTAGAGCTCTTTGGGATCCAGCTTGAATGAGATCAAAATTTACTTGTTTAATGGCCCAATATGCTATATGTTCAAGTTCTACAGGTAAGTTGTAGGTTTTTCCAAAGATAAGACGATAAGACGACATACCAATGGGAGTTTTAAATACAGTTCTATAGGCCCATAATGCATCATCTAGCCTATCAGACCACTCTTTTCTATCAGGCCGAACTATTTTATGCAAGATATTCTTAATCTCCCTTTTGGACACTTCTACCTGGCCACTCTTTTGGGGATTATATGGGGTGGTGAGCTTGTGAGTGATACCATACTTGCGGAGTAAAGCTCGGAATTGAGAGTGTGTGAAGTGAGAACCCCCATCACTAATAATAGCCCTAGGACATCCAAATCTAGAAAAAATGTTTCCCTTCACAAACTTCATCACCACCTTCTGATCATTGGCCCTCGTGGCTATAGCTTCATTCTATTTAGAGACATAATCGACTACCACCAAGATATATTCATTGCCAAAGGACGGTGGAAACGGTCCCATGAAGTCAATACCCCAAACATCAAAAATTTCCACGACCAGAATGGGATTAAGCGGCATCATATCTTTTTTCAAATTGTTGCCCACAGCTTGGCACTTCAAGCATGTTTTAGCAAATTCACATGCATATTTGAATAATGTGGGCCAATAGGAATCTACTTTGTAACACCTTAGCCACAGTCTTTTTACCTGAAAAGTGTCCCCCACATGCTAGATTATGACAGAAATTCAAAACAGACTGTTGTTCCTCTTCGGGGACACACCTTCGAATTATACGATCAGGACCCATATGAAACAACTCTGGGTCCTCCCAAAAATAGTGCCTGACCTTAGAGTAGAAATGGTCCTTTTACTGCTTAGTCTACCCTTCCGGGATCTGTCCTACTACCAAGTAGTTAACAATGTGAGCGTACTAGGGGGTTGAAGTGTAAGAGATAGCAAGAAGATGCTCATCAGGAAAGGAATCATTCATGGGAGTGCTATTAGGTATGACAATGTGAGAAAGATGGTCAGTAGCGACATTTTCTAACCCCTTCTTGTCTTTAATTTCCAGATCAAATTCTTGCAATAAGAGAATCCAAACGAATAAGACGGGGTTTAGCGTCCTTCTTGGAGAGTAAATACTTCAAAGTAGCATGATCGGAATACACAATAACTTTGGCCCCCAAAAGATATGAACGGAATTTCTCTAGGGCAAAAACAACAGCCAAAAGTTCTTTCTCCATGATAGTGTAGTTCATTTGAGCATTAGCGAGGGTGCGGCTCGCATAATAGATTACCACGGGCTTATTATTAATTCTCTGACCTAGGACAACTCCTATTGCATAATCGGAGGCATCACACATTATTTCAAACGGCAGTGACCAATCAAGACTTTGAAGAATTGGGGCTTGAGTGAGGGCCGCTTTTAGAGAATGAAATACCTCTAAACAAGAATCATCAAGTTGGAAAGGAGTGTCCTTGGCTAAAAGCTGTCTGAGCGGACGAGCAATGACAGAGAAGTTCTTAATGAATCTTCTATAAAACCCGGTATTGCCAAGGAAAGAACGGATTTGCTTGACAGAAGTCGGGGGAGGAAGATTGGAAATCAGATCCACTTTAGCTTTATCTACTTCTATCCCCCTCTCTGAAGCAATATGGCCTAGCACTATTCCTTCTCTCACCATAAAGTGACTCTTCTCCCAACTAAGTACCAGATTAGATTCAATGCACCTTCTTAGCACCTTCTTCAAAATTTCCAAACAACAATCAAATGAGTCACCAAACACCGAGAAGTCATCCATGAAAATTTCTAAAAATTCTCCCACCATTTCAGAAAAGATTGCCATCATATACCGCTGAAAGGTGGCGGGGACATTACAAAGCCCAAACGGCATTCTTCGAAATGCAAACGTGCCATAAGGACACGTGAATGTAGTTTTCTCTTGATCATCCGGGGTAGATAGCAACCTGATTATATCCGAAATAACCATCTAAAAAGTAGTACTTTTGTCCAGCCAATTTCTCCAAAATCTGATCCACAAACGGGAGAGGGAAATGATCTTTCTTTGTCATGGAGTTCAACTTTCTATAATCAATACATACTCTCCACCCCGTTTGTAATCTCATTGGCACCTCCTCTCCTTTTTTATTTGTAATCACGGTCCGCACAGATTTCTTTGGAACAACTTGTGTGGGGCTGACCCACTTACTATCAAATATGGGATATATGATCTTGGCATCCAGCCACTTCACAACTTCCTTCTTAACCACCTCTTTCATACTGGGATTTAACCTACGTTGTATTTCCCTGCTCGGCTTGGCATTATCCTCCAAGTAGATGTGGTGCATACAGACATCCGGACTAATGCCTTTTAAATCGGCCACCGACCATCCTATTGCCCCTCTATGCTCTTTAAGAACATCTAGAAGTTGGGATTCTTGATTGGCAGAAAGATTGGAGGCAATAATGACAGGTAGACTATGATCAGGGCCCAGATAAGCATATTTCAACGAGTCCGGGAGAGGCTTGAGTTCCAAAACAGGAGGATGTTCTAAAGATTGAAGAGCGGGTTCAGATTGAAGTGCGGGAAGTGGCTCTACCCTAGAGTAATGCAAAACAGAGAGGAGAGTCTTGCAGCATGCTACCCTCTTCTAAGGTGTCCTTAACTTCATCCGGATTTTCATCGATTAAATCCTCAAAAATATCAATAACATTGCACTCCTCATCTTGTTCCGAATATTGAGATGCCTTAAAAATATTTAGAGAAACTTTCTCACCTCCAAAGGAAATATCCATCATTCCCGTGGCATAGTTTATGTTGGCCTTATCATTAGCTAGAAAAGGACGTCCCAAAATAATAGGTGTATGTTTCAATTCCTGAGACGAGGCCATATCCAAGATTAAGAAATCCATGGTGGAGAGGGGAAATCTAACCGCCCGTACGGAGAGGCCAAACGAGGTCCGACCCGACCTAACGAGGCCCAACTCCTTAAAGTGACAGCCCCAGGGCCCACTTAATATAAGCCTAATAACTCACTCGGAACAAGCACTTCCTAGGCGACCTTTGGGTTGGGAAGTCCGAGCATCAGTTCGATCAGGAAAGTTCCTTCGGAGACCCTTATTCCCTGTCCCGACCGCGCACTCATCGCTCGGGAGACCCCTCCTGGGTCAGTGCCTCTTGCTCGGGCCAACTGATGGAAGCTTATCTGTACGGCCGTTATGAGTCCCTTAATAGCAGGGAGCTCAAAGGGATAGGGGAGATCAAGAGTCCGCGTGCTATAAAGAGCCCGCAAGGAGGACGTAACCCCCCCTGAAACTCCTCAGCTTACAGGGATCATTCACTCAACGAGCCACTATTTAAGCTGGAAGAGCCCTACTATGCAGAGGTAAGTCAAAAACCCTGAGCAGGAACCACTTCACCTTTTGGTGGAGAGGGATCTCGCGCTCCCATCTTCCTCCTAACTCCTCCCTTTTGCACTAGTGCTCTACTACAGTTGCTGACTTAAGTATTAGAGGGTATTCCCTGGGGATCCATCCTTGGGCACCTCTGACCTGTTTCCCGTCTTGTAGTTCATCCTTCAAGCGTACGTGGTCATCCTTTTCCCTGCTCAGGAGTAGCGCGAGATCGCCCCTCTTCATCTGGCACCGTCTGTGAGAAACGAATGAAGAGCCATCATGGTGCGAAGGAGTTCTGGCAAGAAGACTGCCGGCGACAAGGAAAAGGCCCTTGCGACGGAAGAAGGCGCACCTTCCGTCCCCACGAAGAATTCCCCGTCAGGCAACCATGCCAATGAAATACCTCCGTCGGTGGCGGGGGAACAGCTTCCCGGCGGGAGTACCGATGCCCTCCAAACCCTCAACGCAAAACTGGATGTCCTCGTGGATCTCATGAGGGCCCAGGCGTCCAGGGAAGAGAAGTCGCACCTCCCCCGAAAGAGCCCCCCCCACGGAGATGCCTCCCAGCAAACCGCTGGAGGCCGCTTTACCCTCCGGGGGTGACGGCTCATCCGCAACCTATCAGGAGGACCATCGCATGCCCCTCCCCCAGAGCAGGAAGCCTCCTCCACCCCGAGGAGGGAGAAGTCCAGAGCACACCGGTAGTTCTTGGAAACTGAGGCCCCTGAGGAGCGCCGGGACAGCATGCAACTGCGCCCCCCAGCCATTCGGGCCAACGACAACCAGAGCTGTCCCTCCGACTGTGAGACTTTGAGAGGCGTTTCATAGAGCAAGAGCGCGCCCTCTGCGCCTTGCAGAAGACCTCTCCTATGGAGGACGAGGAGCGATCTCCGTTCTCCAATTATATCTTGAAGGCCGAGATCTCCCCCAGGATCTCACTTCCGACCTTCAAGTCGTATGATGGCCAGGGAGACCCGTATGATCACTACGATAGTTTCGACACCCTGATGACCTTGCATGGGGCATCTAACGTAATCAAGTGCTGAGCATTTGTGACCACTCTAGTTCAGGGTGCTCAGGCCTGGTTCAGGGCCCTCGCCCCCGACAGCATCCACAACTTCAAGCAATTCGGGCGAGTGTTCAAGGAAAGCTTCGCCGGCAGCGGTCCACCCCGGTCAGTGGCGGGATTACTGGCCCTCAAGCAGGAACATGGGGAGAAGTTGCAGGCTTTTATTACCGATTCAAATCAGAAGCCCTGCGCATCCCCCCGCCTAGATGTTGCCTCGACCATCACCGCACTAACCGGGGGCACACGCGATGAGAACCTACGGCGCGAGCTAGTGCTTCATCCTCCCACCTCCCTCGTCGAGCTAGTGACCCTAGCCCTGCGCCACGCAGAGTGCGAGGAAGTCCTCAGCGCCAGCCGAGGCACGATAGGCTCGGGTCGGGAGGGGGACAAGAAGCGACCGTCCGAGCAAGGGACGGGTCAAGGAAAAAGGCAGAACCAGGATGGTGACCGCAAAGAGCCATCCCGGAAGTATGAGCGGTATACCCCCCTTACCGCTCCCGTCTATGAAATCTATGAAGATATCAAAGGCTCGGGTCTCCTCCATCAGCCCAAGCCTATGAAGGCCAAGCACCGCAATCGCCGCAAGCATTGCCTGTTCCACAGCGATCATGGGCATCACACCAGTGATTGCCATCAACTTCAAGATGAGATCGAGCGCCTCGTCCGCTAGGGACACCTATCCCGATAAGTGTCCGGGCAGAAGGATGATCGAGGCGCCCCCGAAGAAATCGACAATGCCCCCCGTGGAGTCCACATCAACGTCATCGCGGGCGGCGTGGCATCAGGAGGAGATAGCAGCCAAGGAAGAAAGCATCACACCGAGCGGGTGAGCCGAGCCTCTATTGAGCACCCTAAGGCCCCGCAGGCGAGCGAACCGTAGGCCCTGGTATTCTCCGACCAGGACCTGGAAGGGTTAACCACCCCGCATGACGATGCTCTCGTTGTATCGGCTATAATAAACCATTGTAACGTAGACGTGATCTTAGTTGACAATGGTAGTGTCCCTGATGTATTATCCTACGAATGTTTTCTCAAGATGGGAGAGAATCCATCTAAACTCCGCCCGATCCGAACCCCCTTTTGTGGGTTCAACGGCTGTGCAACTTATCCCGAGGGAGCCCTTAGCCAACCAGTTACTATCGACACCCCGCCCAAAACCGTTATGGTTATGGTAGACTTCATCATGATTAAAGGAATGACAACATATAACACCATCTTCGGACGAGGTATCCTCAGCCAAATAAAAGCGGTGCCCTCTACCTTTCACCAAAAAATGGAGTTCCCTACCAAGTATGGCGTGGGGGAGGTCCGGGGTAACCAGGCATTGGCTAGACGGTGCTATATAATCTCGATCGAAGCCATGAGGCCGGAAGGGAAAAACAAAGGAGTAAAGGGAGCTGAGGAGGGACCAGCAACATTTGAGCCTGGTGGCCAGTTACTAACGGTCTTCCTCAACGGTGACCTGACTCTAGGAGTCAAGATCGGAGCCGATCTACCACTTGAGGAACAGGAAAAATATAAGGATTTTCTTGCCCAGTACATCCAAGTCTTTGCATGGTCGGATGAGCATCTTCCCGGGATCCCGGGAGACATGGTGATGCACAAGCTCAACCTCGACCCAACGGTAAAACCTATCCAGCAGCGCAGGAGAAAGCATGCCCCAGAGAAGCAAGCGGTCATCAAAGAGCAAGTCATCAAGGGACAGAAGACTGGCCTCTTTCATCCGATCCTGTACCCTACATGACTCGCCAACGTCGTCCTGGTACCAAAGGCTTCGGGGAAGTGGCGAATGTGCGTAGACTTCATCGACCTCAATAAGGCTATCCCGAAGGATTGCTACCCGCTGCCAAGCATCGATCAACTGGCCGACTCAACCTCTGGCAATGGGTTACTCAGCTTCCTAGACGCCTACTCCGGTTACCATCAGATCAGGATGGACCCGGAGGACATCGAGAAAACCGCCTTCATCACCGACTTTGGCGTACACTGCTACACCCGAATGCCGTTTGGGTTGAAGAACATTGGAGCAACATATCAGAGACTGATCAACCACATCTTTGAGGGATAGCTCGATCAGAACATCGAGGCCTACATTGATGATATGCTCGTCAAAATGCCAAAGGCCGAAGAGCATCTTGCCGACTTAGCCGAGACCTTCGATACCCTCCTGAAGTGCAACATGAAACTCAACCCTGCTAAATGTGCCTTCGGAGTCAGATCCAGGAAGTTCCTAGGCTTCCTAGTAACTCAGCGTGGGATTGAGCCCAACCCCGACAAGGTTCAAGCCATCCTGAACATGCGGCCACCCACCTGCATCAAGGACGTTCAGCGCCTTATGGGGAGCATTGCTGCGCTCAACTGCTTCCTAACCCCAACGGCCGAACGATGTCTACCCTTCTTCAAATTATTGAGGGGACCTAAAATGGCATCTGCTACGTTCGCCTGGGACAAGGAATGTCAGAAAGCATTCGCCGAACTCAAGGAATTCCTGGCCTCACCCCCGGTGCTGTCCAAGCCAACCCCGGGTGAAGCTCTACACCTTTACCTCTCGGCAACCCCTTCCACAGTAAGCTTGGTCCTAGTCAGGAACGACGCAGGGGTCGAGAGACCAGTTTACTATACTAGCAAGGTGCTTAATGAGGCTGAAAGTAGGTACCCCACAACCGAGAAACTCGTGCTAGCGTTGGTTACCTCAGCCAAGTGCCTCCGACCCTATTTTCATAGGCACTCCATCGTCGTATCTACCGGGGAACCCCTGAAGAAGATTCTCTTTCACCATGAAGCCTCGGGACGCCTCGTCAAATGGGCCATCATGCTCGGGGCCTACGACATCTCGTATCGCCCCCGCTCGGCCATCAAGGGACAGGCCCTCGCGGACTTCATTGCCGAAAGCACCGTCCCGATAGAGGAAGCACTTCCACCTGCGCCCGGTCCCACTTGGGACATGTTCGTTGATGGGTCCTCCAACTTAGTCGGAGTGGTGCCTGTATCCTTCTCAAGTCCCCCGAAGGAGCAGAGCTACGGTACGCCTTGAAATTCAACTTCCAGGCATCCAACAATGCCTCCAAGTATGAAGCCGTTATCTCAAGGGCCAGGATGGCTCGATGACTGGGAGCCAAGCGAGTCAGAATCCACACCGATTCCCAACTGGTCGCTAGCCAGGTCAACGGTGATTACGAAGCTCGGGAAGGACAAATGATCAAGTACCTCCAGGTGGTCAAGAGGATGGCCCAACTATTCGAGAGCTTTGAGGTAGTCCGGATAGCCAGGGAGGAAAACTCTCGAGCGGATGCCCTCTCTCGCCTGGCCTCCTCCCTTGACCCCGAAGGTACACGGTCGGTCTTCTTCGAAGAGCTCGAGCGACCGAGCATCGAATATGAGCTTATGACCGTTGACCCGGCACCCCCGAGCGACTGGTGGACCCCCTACATATCCTGGCTTCGGGATTCTCAAGAGCCCCCCGACCCTCGGGAGGCTCAAAAACTCAAGTACCAAGCTCGGCGTTTCATCATGCTGGATGATGACTTGTACCGTAGATATTTCTCCGGTCCCCTCCTCAAGTGCATCAGTGCCGACGAAGCCAGCCGAGCGGTTCAGAAAGTACACGAAGGCATCTGCGGCGCCCACCAAGGAGGAAGATCGCTCGCCAGGATCTTACTTCGGTAGGGTTACTGGTGGCCCACTCTCCAGTGCGACTACACGACCTATGTACAGAAGTGCGATAGATGTCAGTGCTTCGATCACCTGATCCATCAGCTTGCCGCGGAGCTCATCACCCTTGCTGAGCCATACCCCTTCGCTCGGTGGGGAATCGATATTCTCAAGCCGTTCCCTACGGCCCAGGCTCAGAAGAAGTATGTCATCGTCACCATCGACTACTTCCCCAAATGGATCAAGGCCAAAGCCACCACCAGGATCACCGAATCGATCGTGTGGAGTTTTGTTTGGAAGTCGATAATTTGTTGCTACAGTGTCCCCCGAGTGATCGTGAGCGATAATGGTCGGCAATTTGATTCTCATTACTTCAGAGATAGATGTGCCGACCTAAACATTCGCAACCACTTCACTTTGGTAGCCCACCCTCAGGCCAACGGACTGGTTAAGAATGCCGACAAAACTATCTTGAAAGGCATCAAAACTAGGTTCGGCAAGGCCAAGGGAAGCTGGCTCGAGGAATTATCGAGCGTACTATGGTCGCATCGAACTACTCCGAGAACGGCCACCGATGAAACACCTTTTCAGCTGGTATATGGCATGGAAGCCGTAATTCTATTGGAGTTCGGCAATCCCTCTCTCCGAGTCATCCACTTCAAACCAGAAGTGAACGAGTAGAAACTACTGGAAAACCTCGACTTAGTGGACGAGACTCGAGAGATTGCGAATATCCGAGCGATGGAATACCAACGGCGCATCACTCGATACTACAACTCCAGAGTCTGAGATAGACACTTCCAGCTGTAGGCGCCCGGAGATGTCGGGGAAATCGTGTGAGGAATGGTTCGTGTGCTTCCCTCCCTCTTGCGAGTATGTGTGTTAAGATGAGAAGTCTCCGTGCGAGGGTACCTACAGAGGAACAAAAGATTAGAACGTGATCGCCAGAGGTCATTTTACCTGAACCTCGCAGGATGTTGATCGCGGGGAGATGTTGAAGATGAAGAGACGTGGGTTTCCTCTTCCTCGTCCTCGGCCGGCCAAGGTCAAGGAGCCCTGCTCGTCCCTTATGCTGAAGTCCTGCAACGTAGCTCAAAAAAACACAAGAAAGAGAACCACTAGTGAAACTTGTAGTGTAGTATGTGATCTAACGAATGGACAAACGCGAGAAAATGGTGGCTAAGTACCTAGGGGGTGGGGGTGGGAAGGAAGGATGGCCGAGACTTTCGACCATCCACCTCCCCTTTGTTTTTTAGGAAGAAAACCTCTTACGTTGGATCTAGGAGAACACTACATGCAATGCTATACTTACCTGGAAGTCGAAATGCAAGTAGGAAGCAGAGAAGAGGAGGTAGAGAAGTCCAAACCAAATTGAAGGAAGAAGGAGTAGCCTCCGAGACAAAGTTCCGTGAGTTCTCCGTTCTCCTCCTTGCCAACTTTCGAACTCCCCTCCCGATCTCCTCCTCTCTCTCTTATCAAAAACTCTCTTTTCTTCTCCCCCACCCAAAAAAAACTCTCCTACCCCTCGTCCTCCAAGTGACAAGAGTTTTGGTTCCACAAGTTGGGAGTTGCAAAACGTGGGTGGAGATCGCGTAGAATGAGGAAGAGGATGTGGCCACGAGATGGGCCACGTTCTCTGACCAAGTAAACAGGGGGAAGGCGGCAAAACCATTGGCCACCTTAAGGAGGAGGGCGGCCAGTACTCTGGCCACCTTCCTGGGGAGGGCGACCATCGCCCTGGTCGCCCAAGACTGGGGGCGGCCAGGACCTTGGCCGCCCAGACCTATGGTGTTGGGCTCCTTATATGGACGAGGCCCAATAGCCAAGGGGCTATGGGCCGGGCTTAAAATTCAAACACCGGTAAAAATGAGTACAACAATCAAGCGTCATTCACACGAGAGCCCATTGGGGATCCGTGGGATGTCTGAAATTAGGCGTCTACGCCAGCCAGGGGACTTCGTCATGAGAAAGGCAGAAGCCTCTCGACCACTAGAGGCGGCGGGGAAGCTAGCCCCTACCTGGGAAGGCCCCTACCGAGTGGTCGAGATGCTCGGGAAAGGGGCGTATCGACTCTCCACCATGGAAGGAACACCACTCCCTTGGACATGGAACGCGACAACACTTCGCAAGTTCTACTTTTGATCATCTGGGAAGCATACACATGTAAGCAAAGTAGAATAAACACCATTCTTCTCTTTTCATTAAACTTTGGTGTACATCAAGTAGGCCGCAACCAAAACAATATACATGTACAACAAACAAAAAATTACATCCACTGGTACTATGACGTGAGTAGAACGCTTGGCCAACTCGGTGAGCACTCCTACGTCCAGCCACTGACTCTGCCTAGTGTGGAAACTGGCTCGGATAAAGGATAGCCGACCCCGTTGGTTTGAGAAAGCTTGGAGGAAAGGTGCTAGGGGGATTGGAAGGACAACAAAAAAAAAGGAAGAGAGAAGAAGAAGGAAAACAAGAGAAGGCCTCCTCTGCCAACTCTTTGGAAGAAGAACGGAAGCCAAACAGAAAGCAAGCACCCTCTAGTGGTGCAGGCATCCTCCAACGAGTGAAAGAGGAGGGAGAAAAATAAAACGGTGGAGATGGAGGAGGAGGGAGGGCGAGGCTGAGGTGAGAAGGGAGCTTGAAGAGCGCCCCCTCCCCTCGGGATAGCGTCGACGGGTCAGGGACAGGAAGGTGACATGCTCCAGCATGTCGAACCCTCTCCCAAACTGACCTCCGACTGTCGAACCCTCTTTCAAACTGGAATAGCAGAAGTTTCCCTTCTACTACCGTCTGCATCATCATCTTCTGAAGCGTCTTCCATGCCCCGCCAAGATCGACAACACAACACTTCGCGGAAAGGGAAGAAGGAGAAATCGTCAGGGATGGCCTTAAGCGATGGAAGAAAGAGGAGACACCCCTCGGACCTTTTATAGGCCGAAGGGGGAGCTGATCGCCTTAAATGACTCTCCCCTTAAAAACACGCTAAAGGAGCCTTCACTGAGGCAGTTACCTCATTTCCCAACATCCCCCCCCAGTGGGATGCGCGAAGCGGCAAGTCATTTACGGCGACATGGAAAAGTGGAAAGGTGCCAGCGCCATGTCAGTTATTCGACAGATCGGCACGCACGATATCTACAGAGAAAATCGATGCCTTCCCCAACGACTACAGATACGGTAGTCAAATCACACCAATAGTGGTAAGAAACGATCAATTCATCACTTAATATTGCCGCTACTATACTTTCCAAAAAACAAAAAGGTCTTACACGGCTACAAAAGAGAAAGAAAGAAAGAGCTTGTACATCAGGCCTCGGGCCCATCTCCAGTCTTGGTAGACAAGGCCCCCTCAGCACCAGATGATCTGCCCCCAATATTCTGGGCGACAGCCAACCCAGGCACTGACCCCACCTAGGTGGGAACTATCTCGGTCGTGCGCCCTCCCCAGGCTACTGGAGTTGGCGATCGCTCGGACGAGACCGAGGACTCCCGACTCCCCTCTTCGCTCGATGTGTAATGGGAAGAGTCGGTGGAACCCCAGTCTGAGTCATAGCGTTGCCCGAAAGGAAAAATGAGCCCAGATGCTTGGGCCTTTGCCTCTATGATGGCTCGATTGAAGCCTTGGGAGAAGCCCTTCCGAAGGCCCAGATGGAAGCCCGACTCGTAGTAGGGAAAGGCAGTCTTCTGGAGAGCCGCGTGGTAAGCCTTTGAGCATTTATGTTGCTCGAGCGCTTCCACCCCAGCCAGCTCTGCCTTCCTCTCAAGCTCGGTTATCCTCTGTTCTGACTCGGACAACCTCCTCTCGGCCTCAATCCGCACGTCCTCGGCCCCCCGGACTTGGCCCTCGAGCACCACCCGCTCGGCGCTCCATTGCTCGCCGCGCTCGACCTGAATCTTGCGCTCCGCCTCCAGGAGCTCAATCTTCAGATCGAACATATGACGGGCCTGGGCCAGCTGCTCCACCAACGACCGAGACTCCTCCTGGCTCGACTGCATCTGTGCTCGGAGCGGGGCCACCTCCCGACGAAGGTCCCCAAGATCGAGGGTCAAACGCTCGACCTTCCGATCAAGCACACCACGGGCCCATGAAAGAGTCTCCCGTTCCGACTCCACTCGAGCGTACGCATCCACTGCCTCAACTCTAAGCTGGGCCAAGACCAGGCCACCTTCCATAAGTTGCTCGAAAAGCATGGAGGGGGGACCCTTCCGGAGTTTTTTCCTCATGGCTCCTGAAGCTATGGAATGGCACCTCCGGTACAGAGAGGCCTGGATGCTGAAGGCACTGGTCGAGGGAGGGGAAATCCTCTCCAGAGTGGTAGGGATTGGGGCACCTCCCCCGAGTGATCCCGCCTTGGGGGCCCCACCGGTTAGCTCGGGCTGGGTTGCCTCACCGTGTACCTCCCTGGCCTCGGTCGGCTGCGATCAAGTCGCTT
Source organism: Amorphophallus konjac (assembly GCA_022559845.1). Classification (NCBI taxonomy): domain Eukaryota; kingdom Viridiplantae; phylum Streptophyta; class Magnoliopsida; order Alismatales; family Araceae; genus Amorphophallus; species Amorphophallus konjac. Next base: position 119,900 of record JAHNEJ010000212.1, on the reverse strand, counting down.
CATCCTACGACCCTACAGCCTCGACCGGCTCAGACTGGATCCCTCCGTCTGGCGCCTCCTCTGTTTCGCTCGACGCCCCGACATCGACCATGGCCCCTCCGTCATCCACTCCCTCTTGCTCCATGGAGAGAGAAGGTAACAGAGGAGCCTCATCGGCTGGGCGGGCGACCTCCGCCTTCCTCGCCCGTTTCTTCTCAACAGACAGAGCCTGCATTGAAGACCTCAGCAGCTTCACCACGGGATCCTTACGCTTAACTCCCCGGCGTTCGGAAGCGTCATCCCGGACGTCCCGCTTGCCCTTATCCCGGGCGCAGGATGAGCCCTCCAAAGCTCGAAGGTCGCTCGGAGCCGGCGTATCATCAATGTCAATGACCTCCAGCTCGACTGGCGGTGCCTCATCCTCAACTGCTCGCCTCAGGTTTGAACGGAGGAGAGCAAATTGTGAGAAGTAAGGCACTTACTTGACAAGAAAGATAACAAGTCCCTGAGACCCTTACCTATCGGCAACAGCGCTTGAGAAAGGTACTCCTCGATGTTGGATGGGGTCTGTAGCACCCCGGTATATTAATGAATAAAAATTTCAAGAAAATTAATAAGAAATTCCTTAAGAAATAGGATAAGTAAAATTTTGACCATTTTATAAAAATCTGGAAAAATTAGAACCTTGTATAGGATAAAACGTTTAGTAAAAGTGTCTTCTACGACCGACCCAAATAAAATTCTTAATCAAGCCGAATTAGCAGATTAAGGCCCAAATCCACACTTAGTCTAATCGGACCTTAAAACGCGAAATTTGAGCCCAATACCCGATCATTTAAGCTAAAACCAGATGCAAATGAAAGGCTAGGATTAAGAGATCGTTTCCCTTCTGATTATTCTCTGAAACCCTAACCCTAGAAGTGGAATTTGGCGGCGGAGTGGCGGTTGACCCGATCTTGCGCGAATCGCGCACGTCAGCGATTGGGAGGACTCTATCTCCCCGGTCGATCTTCTAGAGACCAATTAGCCCCATAAAATCAAACCTCAGACGCCCTAGAATAGTTTGGATGCTGTGGCGGCCGGTGAGGAGCTCGGACGAGGGTGAATTCTGACGATCATCGACAGTGTGTTCTTGGCGCGATTGGAGTTCTTCTTCCCCCTTCATCCTTCGATTAAGATAGGTTCTAGCAGACCAAACCTAGAAAATAATATACCATTAGATTCGTCCTCTTGTCCTCTTTCCAGTGATCTAAAAAGCCCAAATTTGGTTAATCATCCTGCGCAAATTTATGGTTTTAGTACGAGCATGTTAAGATAGGGTTTCTTTGTTTAACCTTGAATTAAGTAGGGATTGCAGGCACTAAATGATAAACTGATCATGCTATAGCATACATCTTGCTGTTTTCGATCCATGGAATGCAAAATACCCAATTTTTATGCTGTATACCAATCGTATTGCGTCGTTTTGCTAAGCCCTAGCCAAGCTCTCCAGAATCGGGCAAGTCAAGGGTAAAGCGGATCAACATAAACCGCCTATATCTGAGCGGCCCCTCGATAGACCGCCCAGTCTATAGAGACGACAATTTTATAGCCGTTCAAGTCTTTTGTGCTTCGGAGTGTTGCATGAACAGAACGGCCCACTCCAGACCATTGTGATGGACAACGGACAATTACATACCGCTCAACCTCCACATCGGTACTCTACAGACCGCTCATCTCCGTCAGGCCTTCGGACCTGTAGGGCATGAACGGCCTGTCGTTCGATCGCCGAGGCCTTTGAACGGTCCAGAACTAACCGTTCTTTCACGCAGAGTTGTTTAGTATTATTCTAGCATTAATTATCTTGGTTAGACCAAGGTAGCAACACATATAAAGAAAATGGAACTTATGGAAGTCAAGGAATATGATTTTTATTGATTACTTCATCTTTTAATTGTCCCTCATTTCAATAAAGTTAATCTTGAACAAGATACATGAATTAATGTTGCTAGGGTTGTTTAACAGTCATTCTACTCCGGTAGGATTGACTGACCGCTATACTTGATTTCTGATGTTTTGCTAGCCTCTATTCCTTGTAATGGTTGGGACTCTCCGCCGGATACGCCTTCCGTCGGACTAGGACCTTCATTACGGGACCTTCATAAGCCCTCACGAGCCTGGGATTCCCACTAGGACGTCGGGCATGTTGTACCACCAAGACCTAAACCTGTTCACGTGATCGAACCGCTTAGATTGCTGTGTTGTGAGTCACGGCTCAATTTGGATCGACTGAGTCTTGAACGGTCGGATTTGGACCGTTTAACTCAATAGGTGGCCCATTATGAACCGTGCATTCCTGGATAAATGCCATTTCCTGTTGGTCGATTAACCTTGTTTCATCTTCGACCAAATCATGATTTGATCGACCCAATAAGCCCTAGGTTGACCAATGGATAGTGGGCTGGACCCTGGTTCAGTTCTGCCCCACTTATGGCAGCCTGGAGCCCATTTTGGGTGGATTCTAGTTGCCAGTCAGGCCCAGTAATTGAACGGACCGTATCGGCCCTCTCATTCGTTAGAGCGGATCATCATGGACTGTTCAGTTACTGAGCGGCCCAATCCAAACAGCTTACTGTCGTCGTGGGCTTCAGATCTTTCCTATTGTGAACGGCCCAGTGTAGACCGTTCATATCTATTGAAAAGCCCACTTGTGACCATCCTATAATTTGAGCGGACCATAGTAGACCGTTTATCCGTGGCTTCTATAAGGCTGTTCTTTCAGCCCATTCCCTTTAGCGCGGTCCGGCTAACAAACGTCCATTCCTCTGAACAGCCCAATATGGACCGTGTATCTTCCAGAAAATGATTTCCGTGGTTGTTCGTGTTTGAATACAAGGACCTATCGGTTCTTGATAACTTGAACTTTCTGGTCAAAATATCTACTTCACTTACCCTTGGAATTCTCCGAGGTAAGTTATATACCTTGAAATTATTGGCCATTTAATTGGATTAATGTCTAGACATAACTTGGGATCTTGGATCCATTAAATCAATGCCAACGCATCATAAGGGCCCGGTCTGGTCCTGGGAGGAGCGTCCGAAAAGTACTTGTGCCCCGGGGAGTTTGAATGACATGGTGAGGCATTGCACCGAGTGCATAACTAGCGTGATGTCCACGGCATAATCTCTCACTTGAATCTTCTTGACTTGATTAATTCTTGCTTATTGGCCAATTTCCAGTTACGTTATGTTCATGATCTCGTACTTATGTTACTTGTCATATCGTCATTTCATTTCGTTATTTTCTGTTCACACATATAAATGCAATTAATTGGTTAATTACTTAAACTTTCCTGTTATTACCTACTGAGCGTTCGCTCACCCAGTTGCTTTCCCCCCTTTCAGGTAGCTCAGGTGAGGATTCGCAGACCGATGGGGATGGGCAAGAGTGACAACCCTGGAGCGATCCAGTTAGAGATTTCGAAGAGTCGTTATGGATGTTTTGTGTCTAGTTATGATCTAGAAAGTGTGTCTTGTAAGAGTTGTAGTTATGAAGTTAGTGATTGTAATAGTGTCAAGTGAATATTGTAATGTAAGTTTCTTAAGTTGGTTTGAAGGATGATGTAATTGGATTGTGGAGCATTTGATGTTTATTTAGTTGATGGTGTTATTTTCTCTTCATGGTGTGGTATTGATCCCTTTAGCTTTAGCATAGCATGTCTGTAAATCAACATATTATTATTAATTATTTCTACTGTCAGTCCTAATATTCCGTGTCGGGGCGTGACAGGGTCACCAACTTAGCAATCGCCTGGCGATTCTACTGAAGGACAACAGCATCCCTCTCCACCTCCGGGGAGACCTCAGTTTGCTTCGGAGGGATATTCGGGTGAAAGTTGGGCACCGTCGGAAAATTCTAGACTACACCGACCGCAGACGCGCCCACCCAGAAATATTGGGTCTTCCACCCCTTATGACAAGAGTCCTTCATGGAATGGGACACGCAACTCCTCTTCCGCTTTGCCTGGATGAAGAAGAAAGCCTTCCCCGCATGAAGGTTCTCCTTCAGCTCGAAAAAATAATGAAAGAGCAGGAGCCAGCCGGTAGAACCGAAGCAACTCGGCAACAAAGGAATGGAGGGGCAGGCGAAAGCCGCACTTCCAGGCCAAGAGAAAAGAACAAAAGAGGCCGGAACGAGTGGCCAGACTGGACTCGTGAGGGTCAGTCTCAAGGAACTGGAATCGCCAAGGCAGCCCATACTGGTTCTCCAGTCGCTTCACTTCAGCCTCCCCCAGCTCGCTGCGGAGAGGCTCCGACGGTACCAAGAAGACCCTTGGGGCTGCTCTTCCTCCCGCCTGACGGCCTCAAGATTTTGGTCCTCCATGGAACATACAGAAGAATTGGAAGAAGAAGGGGAAAGCTCTAGATCAGAGGACTCCGGAGGAGAAGGAAGCTGACGGATCGCCGCCGCGGTAATCTCTTCCAGCTCCGCGAAAACTGCTACGATTCTCCGCTCCTCCAAACTGCTCTTGTTGTGCCCCTGGTTTTGATGATGACAACCATGAGATGTGTGTGTGTTGAGTTCAACAGAACTGATGAATTAACCCTTGATTCATTAACGCATGTATATACTCTATTCTTGAATGCAAGGAAGAAACAAGGTCTACGTAGGATGCTCAAGGCGTCCACGTAACGATTTGAATAAAAGGACAGTGCCAACGCAGGATGCTAATTGCATCTACGCATCAGTACAAGAGGCAGAAGTATCAAATCACTGGCATAGCTCAGTGCGTCAACGCCACAGTTCAGCAGCGTCGACGCAGCAGTTCAAGTGGCAGAATCATTGTTCACTGGAAGTACCCCGGTGCGTCAACACTACAGCATGATAGCGTCGATGCAGTAGTTCATTCTGAGATAAAGATTGCTCTGGGTCAGTTCAGTGGGTCGACGCAGTGACCCCATGCGTCAACGCATCCAGCTTTATACTCAAAGACATGTGGGGGCATTTCAAGGCTGCGTCAACCTCATGGTCTCAATGGGTTGACGCCATCTGAACTATTTACGAGATTAGTTGGGTGGACCTCAGTCGTACGTGAGGTCAAAGGCCACATCAGCCAAAAGTGCTTGCGATCTCGTTTTCCCTCGCGATTCCAGAAGCCTCTAGGAGAACAATCATTGGGCTAACCAGAAAATCTGGTTGGGGCCCACTGGATGAATATAACACGTGGATCTGGAAGTGAGCACGGGAACTAGAACAGAAGAAGAAGATTTGGAAGAGCAGTAGTTGAACTTGAGCGAGTCCCTTGAGAAGGATCGTGGAGTCCATCGTCTTCATGTTGGTACTGTGCTGCATCCACTAACGATCAGAGGAGATTCAGGGGCAGTGGATCAGTGCGAGTTCATCTACCCTTCAGAAGGAGAAGGCCATCTGATCGTTGAAACATCTTTCTCCAGACTTCTGAGTTTGAGCTTGAGATCCAGCAGCATCACAGATCTGGAGCTGTTCTTCCATCTCTAAGTGATTTCGTTTATTGCTTTTATTTTCAGTTTGAACTCAGTTATTGTATTTCTCCCTCGTACTAGTTTGAGTAAAGGGAGGGTATTTGATCTAGCGGATTGTGCTTGGATCAAGGGTATTTGGGTGTGTTTGCCTACAAGCTGTTTGTCAGCGGTTGAGAGGATTTGTTCCTCTGTCTAGCCAAGCTATAGTGGTCAGCAGTGTCGAGGGGATTGTTCCTCGATTTAGCGAAGCTGTAAGGCTCAGTAGGGATCCTCACTGATTTAGTGAGGGGTGGACGTAGGTCTCCACAGGGAGACCGAACCACCATAAAAACTTGTGTTCTCTTGTGGTTTGCTGACTCTTGCAAAATCTGTGTGACGCTAGATGATTGATTAGGTTCGATATCCACACTTTCTGTTTACTGAATTTTGAGTCTGTATTCTGCTACTTAAAAGTTGATTGTGATCTTTTGCAAAAATTTTTCAAAGGGTCAACCTATTCACTCCCTCCCCCTCTAGTTTGACCATCAACTTAATCTAACATGTGGTATCAGAGCTTGGCTCTCTTGTCAAGGGTCTCACAATCCAGAGAGATTTAGTGGAATGGAAAACAAGGGGCTCATGCCTGAAGGGTATGCAGTGAATAGGCCACCCTTCTTTGATGGCACTAACTATGCTTACTGGAAAAATCGGATGCAGGTATTTCTGAGAGCTCAGGACCATGAGATTTGGAGAGTCATGAGCAAGGGACCCTATCAGTTAGAAGGAGATGAAGAACTGTGGGTGAAAGAGCAGATTCGGAAGTCCAACGTCAATTGGCAAGCTATGAACATCATGCAATGCTCATTGCATCCTAAGGAGTTTTCACGAGTGTCCTCATGTGCCAGTGCCAAGGAAATGTGGGATAGACTTCAAGTCATCTATGAAGGTACGTCAGAGGTAAGAGAGACAAAAGCTAATATGTTAATTTCTGAATATGAAGCCTTTAGAATGAAGCCAGAGGAAAATATATCTGAAATGTATGCTAGACTAACCCTATTAGTGAATGGTCTTAAAGGTCTGGGAAAGGTTTACACTGATTATGAACTGGTCAGGAAAATTCTTAGATCCCTAACTCCAATTTGGCACACCAAGGCCACTGTTGTTGAGGAATCTAGGAACCTTCCTACCACTACCCCTGATGAGCTTATTGGATCACTGATGGCTTATGAGCTGAATTTCAAAAGAACTGATGAGGATGTGAAAAAGAAGAAGCCACTTACTTTGAAGGCTGGTCCTAGTAGCAAGGAGAGTTCAGATGACAGTCAGTCATCTACTTCAGATGATGACTCAGGTGAGATAGCAATGCTCACCAGGAAATTCAGGAAGTTTCTAAGGAAGGAAGGTAAATTTAGAAACAATAGAAGACCAGAGGTAAGAAAGAGTTCAAAATTCAAATCAGAAAACTCTAGGAAATCTGACAAGGTTGTCTGTTACAAATGCACGAAACAAGGTCATATTAAATCTGAATGTCTAGAGAATGTGAAGAAAGTCCAACCAAAATGGAAGAACAAGAAGCCAAAAGCTATGATGAGTACTTGGAGTGATGAGGAGAAAGATGAAGATGAAGAAGAGAGTACCTCTGAAGAAGAAAGTGATGTTAAGCTGTGCTTCATGGCCAAGGGAGATGATCAGGATGAAGTAACCTCCTCTTTTAAAAACTTTTCTTGCAGTGATTGGGAAGAAGCATTTCATGAATTGCTAGATAAGTATGATTATATGAGGAAAGAAAATAAATCACTGAAGAAGAAGAAAAATTTGGCTAGTCAAGATAATTCCTTGAATGAGAAAATCATGTGCTTAGAAGCTGAAATTACTCATCTAAGAGAGTCTCTTGCTGAAAGTGATCTATATAAAGATCAATTAATAGAGATGAAAAGAGAAAATGAATTTTTACTGAAAGTACATGATGACCTGAAACTCAGAATGCAAAAATTGGAGAGTGATGTAAAAATTGCTGAAGAAAAATATGAAGCCATTCAAGGAGTAAATCTAGAACTCCAAGAAAACTTGCAGAGACTGGAAGTTGAAAACTCAAATAAACAAGTCTCCCTTGAGAAATTTACACAAGGCAAAAACAACCTAGAAGTTGTTATGGGAATGAAAAGTAATTTTGGAAAAGAAGGACTTGGATATAATCCAACTAAAAAGAAGAATATAGGGATAAGGCTAATAACCTTTGTTCCAGAAGATGGCACATCTGAGCAAAACCCAATGGCTGCAGTGAAGTCCCATGAGAAAAATCAAGAAGAAGTAAAATAGACAGATGAAACCAGAAAAGAAAAGGGCAAAGAGAAAATGAATGTTACCTTAAATGCCAATCACCATAAGAATGTGCCTAAGCTCAGACGTAAACCCTCAGGTCAGCCTATAGACCCTAGTTCATCAACCCAGCATCAGACTTATAGAAATTTAGGGAGTCATAGGTCTGGTACAAGACAGTTGCGTCAACGCACTGGGTACCCTGCGTCCACTCAACCCATGTCCCAGGGGTTCTACAGAAATAATGCTATAACAAACCATTGGCCGCGTCAACGCAGTGTCCATACCGTGTCAACGCATACACCCTTCTAGGATGGGTATTATTTCAGAAATACTAGAGTGAGTCGATGCATCCACTACAGTGCATCAACGCATCCTATGCACCAGAACCCATATGACAGAAGGGTTGGATGGATGAGTCAACGCAGTCAGGTGAGAGGGTCTACGCAGCGAACCTTCATTCCTTCAAGAGTTCAGTATTCTTCTAGAACTTCTCATCCTAGATTCCCCAGTGTTTCTTGGAGTCACAATAATCATTGGAATGGGAACAAGAATAAAACTTCATACTTCTCTAACAACAGAACTGATTCAAAAAGGTCATTCCAAAGGGTACCTCAACCCAATCAGAAAACTCTCAAACCTTTGAACTCCACATATCAAAAACCTCCAAAATAACAAATATGGATTCCCAAAAGCATGTTGTCTTATTTAACACAATCCTACGGTGTGATGGGACCCAAGTGTATTTGGGTTCCAAAATCTCTTGTTTGATGTATATTGCAGGAGTGCCTTGCAGCTGTACACAACAGATGGTATCTTGACAGCGGCTGCTCAAGGCATATGACGGGAGATAAGGCAAAATTCTGTTTCTTGGTTGAGAAAGAAGGAGGGCATGTCACGTTTGGGGGCAACAATAAAGGTAAAATTATTGGAAAAGGTAAAGTTGGCAAAAATCCCTTGAACTCCATTGATGATGTGCTACTTGTTGAAGGACTAGAATACAATCTTCTTAGTATAAGCCAACTGTGTGACATGGGACACAAAGTTATGTTTGATTCTCATGCATGCACCATTCTTGAAATGCATTCTGAAAATGTTAAGTTCATTGGAAAAAGAATAAACAACATGTACATGGTAGACTTGGATGATCCTGCTCACAACAATCTCTGTCTTGCCGTTAATAAAAGTGAGCTGGCTTGGCTATGGCATCGTAGAGTAGGACATGCTAGCTATAGTGTCTTGCATAAGTTAGCTAAATTCAGCATGGTAAACGGCTTGCATGATGTCTCATTTAAACATAATGACAAAGTTTGTGATGCATGCACTCAAGGTAAGCACACTAGGAAGTCATTTAAATCTAGAATAGAAAACCAGTCTTCTAGACCTCTTGAACTTATTCACATGGATCTGTTTGGACCCACCAGAACAGCAAGTTTAAGTGGGAATAGATATGGCTTTGTTTTGGTAGATGACTTTTCTAGGTTTACTTGGGTGTTCTTTTTATCTCATAAAAATGATGCGTTTGAAGAATTTCAGTCATTTTTCAAGAAAGTTCAGCAGGATGGCAAGTACACTATTTCATCTATCTTGTCAGATCATGGAGGAGAGTTTGAAAATTCAGAATTTGATGGCTTTTGTAGGGCAAAAGGAATATCACACAAATTTTCTTCACCAAGAACTCCTGAACAGAATGGAGTGGTGGAAAGAAGAAATAGAACTATTGTGGAGATGGCTAGAACAATGCTGATCGAAAGATAACTTCCAAGGAAATTCTGGGCTGAGGCGATAAACACCTCGTGCTGCATTGTAAATCGTGTAATGGTAAGACCTCTGTCCAAAAAGACTCCATATGAGTTAATGAAAGGTAAGAAACCATCTGTTGCTCACTTCAAAGTTTTTGGGTCAAAATGCTTTGTTCAAAATAATGACAAACGGGACTTGGATAAATTTGAACCTAAGAGTGAACCAGCCATTTTTCTGGGATATTCTAATCACTCTAGGGCCTATAGAGTCCTAAATGTCAAAACTCAAAATGTAGAAGAATCTCCATATATTGTCTTTGATGAAATGAATGTTAGATCTGAAAATGAACAATCTTGCAGGGACAAGGATGATGGGGAGTTCCTTGAAGTAAAGGAAGAACAAGATCTTCAGGAGAAAGAGTCAAGGCCAGGTGAGAGTCTGGCAGAATCAAGCACTCAAGGTAATGCAGATGCTAATGAAGGTAATTCTCTAACCAATGTTAGAATGTTAAGAGATCATCCTTTATCAAGCATTATTGGTAATCTGCATGACCTTACAAGAACTGGATCTCACTTTAGGATGATTGAGGAAATGGATAATTTGACTCTTGTATTTCAAATTGAACCTAAAAATGTAAGTGAAGCCCTAAAAGATGAATGTTAGATAAATGCAATGCATGAGGAACTAAATCAATTCAAGAGAAACAAAGTGTGGCACCTTGTACCTAGACCCAATGAACATTCTGTAATTGGAACTAAGTGGGTTTTCAGAAATAAACAAAATGAAAATGGAATTGTGATAAGAAATAAAGCAAGACTGGTAGCACAAGGATATAACCAAGAATTCGGCATTGATTTTGAATAATCCTTTGCTCCAGTAGCTAGATTAGAGGCCATTAGATTATTACTTGTGTTGGCCCAGATAACAATATACGCGGACAAGAAGGGGGGGGGGGTTGAATTGTCCCCCACACGAAATTACAGATTTTAAACAATATGCGAAATTAATGAGATTGATGAAAAACAAGTTGAACAGAAATAAATCTAGTTCACTCAATCTCTCCAAGCACACTCGAATGTGTTGGAATAAGAAAATGTACAAGCAAGTAACCACAGGACACGAGGATTTTAAGGTGGTTCGGGACCACGACAGGCTCCCTACGTCCACCCCTCACCGAACCGGTGAGGCTTCACTTGCTTCACAACGAAGCACACAGAGAATATACTCCAACACACACGGAGACTTCATCTCCACAACGATCCAACAGCGGGATCAATCCACACACACACACCGCAACACTCGCGGCAAGATATGATCACAACCGTACGCAGACGGTTCACCACACACAAAGTTAAAGTTCAGAAATAAATGATATGATCAATACATGCTCATAAACAAAGAGTAAATAACTGGAATAGATGGGAAAAGAGTGAAGAAATGAATCCCCATATGTAGAAAGGGCTGAAAACGATCTTCTTTGATTCCCAGTTCGGAGGGAGGTCGGATGACGGTGATTCAAGCTTCCTCTTGATCCTCTCGTCGATCCGCTCTTCTTTCTCTTCTTCCACAATCTCAAGAAATGCTTTGTTGGAGATGAAATCCACCTTGCAATAGCCCCTCCTTCCTTTTCCCCCTTTCTTCACCTACAAGATAAGAGAAAGATAGCACATTAGGGTTCTCTCTTGTCAAATTCGGAGTTCACAATGATATATATAGAGGGGTGGGGAAAAGACACATAAAACCCTTCCAAAGTGTGTTAGAAACACCTAAACATGATTAGTAACTAATGGGGGGTGTTTTGGTAAAGTTTAGAAAGGTTTTCAATGGGTTTTAATCGGGTTCGTAAATCCCGTGCCGGAATGGGTCGACCCCTGGACAACCAGAGGATGGGCAGAAGCAAAACAAAGACCCAGAACCCAGGGGTCGACCCATGCAGTGTGGGTCGACCCCATGGGTCGACCCCTGCACACTGGGTCACAAACATGTGTTCTGTCCAGACAGAACCTCTAAGGGTCGACCCTATGGGTCGACCCCTGCAGAGAGGGTTTACAAAACACCAGATTTAGCCAAGTTTAAGCATCAAAAACACATCCAAAAATCATGATATAATTATCATGCATTTAACAAAGTATTTGGACCATTCAAACCAAATTTCAACATGTTTCATGAGAATCACATAAGCACATTTGAAAACTCAAATATCTCATCTTAGAGATGCAAGAAACTCATTCAAGGCAATAACATCTCATGGAAGATGTTCTTGAAAACAACCCACACATAAAGCCATGTGAAGACAAGTTAAAACTAAAACTTCTCAAAACTCCCATTCAAATCAAGCATAAGAAATGGTTAGATATTACCATCGTTCACTTGACATGAGAGGGTTTAAAAACCATCCTTGAACCTGTAAAAACACAAACATCAAGTTAGTTTATGTATCAAAAATTGAGTTCTCCTTAACTTGATTCTTCCACATAAAACTCCATATCTATACACATTCAAATGCACATTGCAACAAGTAAATGGAATTGTAAAACATGAACCACCATCTTTGGCATTTGATAGACTTTAAATCTCTTAAGCATTCGAGTATAAAACCATGGAAGCTCAAACATACAAAAAGCATTCTTGTATTTACCAATCCTTCCAAATGCTCAACAACAAGAAACTCCAAGTGATAGATATTCATTTTCACATCAGTGAGTACTTTCAATGGATATTTTAAGCCTTTCCAAAAGCATGATAAATATTTGCTCCACAAACACACAATATTTTGTTATTATCAAAACCAAGGTCAAGAACAATGTGGGAATGCAACACCCAACAATCTCCCCCTTTTTGATGATGACAAAATATTATGGCAATCTACACATTTTTCTCCCCCTTTGGCATAATCAAAAATGGGGAATACAACAGCTAGAGTAGAAAGTATGAAAACCAACCATGTCAAAGAAACATGATATATGCACAAAAACTTCTGAACTTCCAAACAGATATGAACATTATGTGCACCTTTACTCCCCCTTTGTCTTCAACAAAAATAGATTGACAAAATGGTTATTTAAGCTGAAATGTGCATGTATGATCTAATGATGCATCTATGGGAGCTAAAGTATGACATGACTTATGCAGGCAAGCAGACAAGCAAGCAAGCATTAGAGTCAAGCAAACAAATATTTATATTACTCCCCCTCAGTGGGGTGAGAGGATAACGGCTGAACAGTTCATTCTTAACCGAAATGTGAGACATGAAGCATAATCAAAAAAGATAGTGCATGCATATGCTCGAGGTACTACATAGACCATGATAAGAACAAATTCAAGATATACAGTCATCACAATAATACCTAAAATTAAACTTTATGTAAATGAGCAATGAACTTTAAAATGGATATGAACAGAATTTCTAGAAAACACTAGAGGGTTATTTCTTTCCTACACTTCCATTTCGATCCTCGACTTTTGGTAGCTTCACACAACCCCTTTTTTGTATGCTTTTTCTTTTATTGGATTTCACCGTTTGACGCGAGTCACCTCATGTGTCTCAATGGGGTTTCCCAGCTACTAGGATTCATCATGCAATGTGAATTTTTGTTTCACCTTTCGACGCGAGTTTCCTCATTTATTTCAGTGGGGATTCCCGGCTACTTGGTTAGACAATCCACTTATTGAGGCTTGCGGGGTAGGTAGCTTTTTTCTCACGATTCTCTTAATTTTCATGTAGAAATTTGTTTCCCTTGAAGTGTTAAAAGGAATTTCTGAAATCCTTATCAATCAAAGTCATATGCATCATTTTTGAACAAAGTATGTGGGTAATTATTTTGAATGTTGAAAGTGAATTTGCCTATACATAGTTATGACTCCCCCTAAATGTATGCACAGTTAGAAATAAGTCCTCCTCCTTTGTATATGTCATGGTTCACAAAAGATTAAGAACACTGTAATTTATTTATTAAGGAGGTGAGGTCTTAGAAGATTTTCAAGAAAATAGTTATCTAGAGATATATACATGCAAGCAAGCAAGGATTTTGGAAATTAATTCAAGCAATATGATTTTCGGTACGGAGCAGAGTACATAGGTCCGAAGACCACCTCACACATAGTGAAGGCTTCCGGATGGATGTAATCAACCCTTCCACATCTCACCATTTGAGATACCGACCAATCATTGCATTCAAGCATAGAAGTGTATGCAAAATTCTCATATAAGTGCAAACTCATGTGTGCAACTTTATAAAGTAGATGCAAATGTATGTAAGGACTGAATTGTTATTTGTAAAAGGAAGTAAAAGTGTATATCGAAGACTCTATGAACACGACACTTATCTAAACTGCAAATTCTTCTATATCACAACCAAAATCAACAAAAGGTAGTTGCATGATCAAAGTGGATCGAATGACGAGATCCAACCAAGTTTATACCTGAATTTTTTAACACAATATTTCAGAACTTGAGCTCTCTTACCTTTACCTTGAGAAGCCATTATTTACCAACATCTTCTTGGTCTCAAGGCACCCCTTCAAAGTAAAATTTTCATTTCAAAGTTTTGGGTACCCAATCCATCTTGGGTCCCGAGGGGTTAGTTCTAGCATGACCAAAATATATTTTATTTTTCCTTTCAAACCACTCATCATCGGCCCTCATCAAGTCACACACATACATAGAGTGGCCGAACATACCACAGTAAAAACATGTGACATTTGGCTTTCTAAAATGACTCCTATGCATATATGATTTATCAACATATGAGTTCATGCATGAGTCACCATGAGTATAGCCATATGAACTACATGATTTTTGAAATCTATTTTTCACAACGGACTTTTTCTTTATGGGTGAGTGTCCCACAACTCTCTTCTCATTCCTAACATTTTCATTGCTAGTTTCACCATATTCAAACATTTTCTGTTTTCCTTTTAATTCTTTTTCAACAAGACCTTTCAATTTCTGCAATTCATCTTGCATGGTATTGAAGTTGGTTTCAATTTCTTTCTTAGATTTTTCACATTCACACAGTCTTGATTTAAGCTCATCCAACTCCTTTACCAATTATTCATTTTCAGTTTTTAGATTTTTCACATCTTCATAAGCATGTTGTTTTTCAATCTCTAGGCATGAAATATCATCCTCAAAAAGAGAAACTTTAGACAACAACATTTCATTTTCATCTTTCATGTTCTCAAGTTCTAACTCAAGCAAACTACATTTAGTGCATGAAACTGAACTAGAATGTAAAACATCATGAAACTTCTTTTTCAGATTTTTATTTTCATGTTTCAACTTCTTACACTTTTCATACATTCCAGCACAAGCTATTTCCCATTCTTCACAAGTAAGGTTTTCGTTATCGGAGTTTACCTCGGTGCCGTTTTCCTCATCGGCCATTAGACATAAATTCTGGACCGTCTCGTCCAGCTCATCATCCTTCTCGGATTTGGACTCGCTCTCATCCTCATCACTCCAAATCGCCTTCATGGCCTTGGGCTCCTTGACTTTTTCTTTCTTCAGTTTCTTTTGAAGACTTGGACATTTGCTTCTCATATGGCCGAATTTTCCACACTCATAGCATCTAATCTCCCTTTTGTTCCTCAATGCTATCTTTGGAATTTTTCAAGAGAAGTGCCATCTTGTCTAGCCTTTCTGAACAATTTTCTAGCTTTACTAGTGATGACATTCACAAGTTCTTCCTCACTGCTATTTAGACTTGACCCTTCATCGCTTTCTTCAGAAGATTTTGAGTGAGCCTCAAATGCCACTGATTTCTTTTTGCCCTTCTCTTCCTCTCTCCTCTCAATGCTGATTTCATAGGTCATCAAGGACCCAATCAACTCATCCAGCTTGAGTGTAGTGAGATCTTTAGAGTCTTCTATCACGGTCGCTTTTATATGCCATTGTGGTGACAAGGACCACAACACCTTCCTTACTAGCTCTTGATTCGTATATTCTTTTCCTAGTGCCTTCAACCCATTGGAGATCTCCATAAGCCTAGCAAACATGTCCGAGATGGTCTCATGCGGCTTCATCATGAAGAGCTCATATTGTCGGACCAATAGATTTGCTTTTGTCTCCTTTACTTCCGACGTTCCTTCGTATATGAGTCGGAGCTTCTCCCACATTTCCTGTGCAGAGGAACACATAGATATATGTGAATATTCATTCGGATGAACAGCACATTGCACTATATTCATAGCCTTGAAATTTTCACATGAATGTTTAATATGCTCCTCATTCCAACTATCCTCATTATCGGGCAATTTATGAGGACCTTTACTAATGACTTTCCAGCTATTGTAATCCTGTGCTCGCAAAAATACTATCATTCTATTTTTCCAATAGGGGTAATTTGTGCCATCAAAGAATGGTAGCATGTGTATAGAATGTCCCTCAGGAATCATTCCCCTACTATCCATTGCTAAACAATCTTTCCTCCTCAACTGTGAGATTGAATAAAATCAGAGGCCTAGCTCTGATACCAATTGTTGGCCCAGATAACAATATACGCGGACAAGAAGGGGGGGTTGAATTGTCCCCCACACGAAATTACAGATTTTAAACAATATGCGAAATTAATGAGATTGATGAAAAACAAGTTGAACAGAAATAAATCTAGTTCACTCAATCTCTCCGAGCACACTCGAATGTGTTGGAATAAGAAAATGTACAAGCAAGCAACCACAGGACACGGGGATTTTAAGGTGGTTTGGGACCACGACGGGCTCCCTATGTCCACCCCTCACCGAACCGGTGAGGCTTCACTTGCTTCACAACGAAGCACACAGAGAATATACTCCAACACACACGGAGACTTCATCTCCACAACGATCCAACAGCGGGATCAATCCACACACACACACCGCAACACTCGCGGCAAGATATGATCACAACCTTACGCAGACGGTTCACCACACACAGAGTTAAAGTTCAGAAATAAATGATATGATCAATACATGCTCATAAATGAAGAGTAAATGACTAGAATAGATGGGAAAAGAGTGAAGAAATGAATCCCCATATGTAGAAAGGGTTGAAAATGATCTTCTTTGATTCCCAGTTCGGAGGGAGGTCGGATGACGGTGATTCAAGCTTCCTCTTGATCCTCTCGTCGATCCGCTCTTCTTTCTCTTCTTCCACAATCTCCAGAAATGCTTTGTTGGAGATGAAATCCACCTTGCAATAGCCCCTCCTTCCTTTTCCCCCTTTCTTCACCTACAAGATAAGAGAAAGATAGCATATTAGGGTTCTCTCTTGTCAAATTCGGAGTTCACAATGATATATATAGAGGGGTGAGGAAAAGACACATAAAACCCTTCCAAAGTGTGTTAGAAACACCTAAACATGATTAGTAACTAATGGGGGGTGTGTTGGTAAAGTTTAGAAAGGTTTTCAATGGGTTTTAATCCGGTTTGCAAATCCCGTGCCGGAATGGGTCGACCCCATGGGTCGACTCCTGGACAACCAGAGGACGGGCAGAAGCAAAACAAAGACCCAGAACCCAGGGGTCGACCCATGGGGTCGACCCATGCAGTGTGGGTTGACCCCATGGGTCAACCCCTGCACACTGGGTCACAAACATGTGTTCTGTCCAGACAGAACCTCTAAGGGTCGACCCTATGGGTCGACCCCTGCAGAGAGGGTTTACAAAACACCAGATTTAGCCAAGTTTAAGCATCAAAAACACATCCAAAAATCATGATATAATTATCATGCATTTAACAAAGTATTTGGACCATTCAAACCAAATTTCAACACGTTTCATGAGAATCACATAAGCACATTTGAAAACTCAAATATCTCATCTTAGAGATGCAAGAAACTCATTCAAGGCAATAACATCTCATGGAAGATGTTCTTGAAAACAACCCACACATAAAACCATGTGAAGACAAGTTAAAACTAAAACTTATCAAAACCCCCATTCAAATCAAGCATAAGAAATGGTTAGATATTACCATCGTTCACTTGACATGAGAGGGTTTAAAAACCATCCTTGAACCTGTAAAAACACAAACATCAAGTTAGTTTATATATCAAAAATTGAGTTCTCCTTAACTTGATTCTTCCACATAAACCTCCATATCTATACACATTCAAATGCACATTGCAACAAGTAAATGGAATTGTAAAACATTTACCACCATCTTTGGCATTTGATAGACTTTAAATCTCTTAAGCATTCGAGTATAAAACCATGGAAGCTCAAACATACAAAAAGCATTCTTGTATTTACCAATCCTTCCAAATGCTCAACAACAAGAAACTCCAAGTGATAGATATTCATTTTCACATCAGTGAGTACTTTCAATGGATATTTTAAGCCTTTCCAAAAGCATGATAAATATTTGCTCCACAAACACACAATATTTTGTTATCATCAAAACCAAGGTCAAGAACAATGTGGGAACGCAACACCCAACAACTTGCATATGCTTGCTGCCATGGAATAGAACTACAACAAATGGATGTAAAAAGTGCGTTTCTTAATGGTCTAATAAAAGAAGAGGTGTATGTTAAACAACCCCCTGGTTTTGAGTGCATAGATACTCCTAACCATGTTTACAGATTAGACAAAGCTCTCTATGGGCTTAAACAAGCACCTCGAGCATGGTACGACCGACTCAGCTCATACCTCACTGAAAAAGGATATTCAAGAGGTAAAGTGGACCAAACTTTATTCACCAAGGTAAGAAACAATGACATTGTTCTGGTTCAAATTTATGTTGATGATATAGTCTTTGGATCCACTAAACCAAGCATGTGTGAGGAATTTGCACAATTGATGACTACAGAATTTGAAATGAGTCTAATGGGTGAGCTGTAATTTTTTCTAGGACTTCAAATCACCCAAAGCAAAGAAGGATGCTTTATCAACCAGGCAAAGTATATCTCTAAACTATTGAAGAAATATCAAATGGAGACTCTTAAAGCAATCGACACTCCCATGAGCACCAACACAACTCTGGATGCAGATCTGAAAGGTAAATCAGTGGATGCCAAGACCTATCGAGGTATGATCGGATCACTCCTCTATCTTACTGCATCTAGGCCAGATATCAAATTTTGTGTATGCATGTGTGCTCGGTTTCAATCTGATCCTAGAGAATCCCACTTGAGCTCTGTTAAGCGTATCTTTCGATACATTACCGAAACTCGAGATTTAGGGATTTGGTATCCTGCATCTTGCACTCTTGATTTAGTATCTTATTCTGATGCTGACTATGCTGGTTGCAAACTTGACATGAAAAGCACAAGTGGCTATTGCCAATTTTTGGGAGGGTGTTTGGTTTCTTGGGCATCCAAGAAACAACACTCAGTGGCACTATCCACTGCAGAGGCAGAATATGTCGCTGCAGGGAGTTGTGGCACTCAAGTGTTGTGGATCAAACACCAACTCTAAGATTATCAAATTGATCTTGGGTGTGTACCAACATTGTGTGATAACACAAGTGCCATTAACCTGGCAAAAAATCCAATTCAGCACTCTAGGACCAAACATATAGAAATTAGGCATCACTTCTTGCGAGATGAAGTTAATAAAGGAAGCTTTAAATTGATTTTTGTAGACTCAGAACATCAAATTGCTGATATTTTTACCAAGTCTCTGTGTAATGAAAGATTTACTTGTCTTAGGAGACAGCTTGGACTATGTAATTTTCATCCTGTTGCCTAACTTGATAGCTCAGTTTATTCTTTGGAATTTGATTGGTTAATTTTACTTAGCAATGAATTGATTGCATGCCTTGCTTGAGTTGAAAGTGCTTGGTTTCTAAATAAATCACAAATCTAGGGGGAGCTCAGTTTTTGGTCGTACTCTCTGTCTTGAAAAACAGATGATGAATAAAAAGCCCATCATGTCAATCACTATTTTTTCATCAAAACTTTTTGTCATGCATGATCTGAGGGGAAGCTTGTACTAGATTTTTCTTGCTGAGGAGAACAAGTTACCACCTTGAGATTAATATTTTGTGAACCTGAAGTGTGGCTCACTCAGTTGATTGAACTGGCTTTTTGGTGAAGAAGTCAGAGTTAACGCAGTGATGAGGCTGGGTCAACGCACTGATAGAACTAATCTGGAAACAGTGCTGGCAGTTCAATTGATTGGT
Source organism: Amorphophallus konjac (assembly GCA_022559845.1). Taxonomy (NCBI): domain Eukaryota; kingdom Viridiplantae; phylum Streptophyta; class Magnoliopsida; order Alismatales; family Araceae; genus Amorphophallus; species Amorphophallus konjac. Next base: position 100,298 of record JAHNEJ010000212.1, on the reverse strand, counting down.
GGAGTGAGTTAACACTGTGATGTGGTTGAGTTGACGCACCGACAGAAACCTGGTGTAAACCGTTCTGGAGTCAGCTTGCTCACATGAGATGGGTTAACTCAGTACTGGAGATGAGTCAACGCAATCTGGAAATTCTGCCTATTAAGGATATTTTTGGTGAGAAGAAGCTGTCACAATGTCTGCTGTGCGTCAAAGTCTGCTGCTGTGTGAATGTGTTCTAAAATGGCACTTCCATTACCTTGGATTCTCTGAAGCCTGGAGCCTTGTCAACTTCTCATCAATTCATTTCTTCCTCACATACTTCATCCATTCATCTTTTTAGCTAGTTGTTGAAGAACTCATCAATCTTCAAGTATGAGGTAAGGTTCATGAGCTCTGGATTTGAATTGATGCCATTGATTCAGGGGGAGTTAAAATGATGATTCCTTTATGAAAGGTTTTGGTCTTCACCGACCGACTCTATATAAATTTAATGGCTGGAGACTTATAAGTCTTATGATCCTTGAAGGTTACAAATCCTTGAACTTAAAAGTGCTTTGCATATGGAATAGCTAGAACTATTTAATAAAACTGTGAACTCTTTCACTCTAGAACCATGATGATCAAAAGTAAAGAGACCACTTTGTGCAAAATGAATTTATTCTTTGTATTGACCTTAAACTCAGAATAGGTTTAATAAGAGCTGAAGGAATAAACTATATATATATATATACATATATGAAATAAATTGCAGAGCAATGGCTAGTTCTCACTGAGAAACTGTCTCTATGCACTAAGGAAGTGCTAAGGAGCATGTCATGATGTGAGTTTCTATCTCTGTTCCCAAAGAAAAATAATTCGTTGCAGAGCAATGGTAAACTTTCACTGAGAAACTACCTACATGCACCAATGAAGTGCTGAGAGGCATGTCATGATGTGAATTGCCAACTCTGTTTCATTGGAGCAAAATAGTTAGCTATGCTGAATAACCGGGGACTCTGGTGTCTGATAAACATGTGTACCTGTGTCAATATGCTAGCTACACTTGACTGCTAATGAAAATTAAAAAATAAAAATTAAAAAAATGTGTGAATAAATAGATATATATATATATATATATGTGTGGTTGTTCTTAAGCTCACATAAAATCCTACCGAGTTCATCTTCAATACTCGTTAAATTCACTTCTATAAGGGTCTCTTGAAATTGAACAATCTAGGAGATAGTTTTGAGAAAGTTCCTGGTGTACAAATTGTTCTATCTTTATTCCATACACATACTCTTCTCGTTCATGGGCTTAACTCAAACTCATAAGTTTGCCTTTCTCCACATCTTTAAATGAATTAGGGTCTATTATCATATCTCTCATAAGGAAACTTGAATTGTTTCTATTAAAAATCCTTGAATGCAAATCTCATCTTTCATATTTCAAAGTCTTTACAATGCCTCAATACTGTGTTTCCTAACTCAATATTAATTTCCTTCATATTCCTTTTGGTGGCGTCGCCTCAGTCCTTCACTGCGTCAACGCAGTCGCGTGGTCGCTCCATCAACCTAGTCCGGTTCATCCCGTTGAACCGGCTCTGTCTCTTTAAAACCCCTCAGCGTAAACGCTTCTGTCTCCTTGCCTCTTTCAAAAACCCTATTGGCTCCTACCTCTTCGCTTCTCTCATCTCTTTCTTCCCACGGCACTTCTCTTCCCTGTCGCCAGGTGATTCACCTCGCTACCATGGCTCCTCCGAAAATAGGGACAAAGGACAAGAAGGGTCTAAAGAGAAGAGATCCCATCTTTGCTGAGGGCAAGATTGAACCTCGAACTAAATTTCAACTTGTTCAAGAGGAGACGCCGTCTCAGTTAGCTCCTTGGAAACGTAAAGGAAAGAAAAGAGCTCGCCAGCAAAGACAAGGGCAGCGAAGCAGAAGGAGACTCACGATGTTCCCGTGGCAGATCCTCCAGAGGAGATACCGTCTCCTTCCGCTCCAAGGAAACGGAAAGGAAAAGAGATAGAGCTATCTCTTCGGAAACGCCGTCTCCATCCGAGCCCGCCGACCAAAAAGAGAAAGCTCTCTAAATCTAGGGCAGAAGATCAGTCTACATCTTCAGCTGCTGCCAAGGGGAAACAAGGTGTGGACAGTTCACATGCAAGGTCTTCTGATACCTCTCTCACCATCAATACAGAAGAACCTCTGAAAGTCCTTATTCCACGATATATTGTTGATACTGATGTTGAGATGCTTGAGGTTTTTCCGCAGTTATTTCCCACTTTGGATTTTCAGGGTTGGTGGTCTTTTGTCTCATATCATAGAATATATTACCCCACCCTCGTTCAGAAATTTTACCAAAATTTGAAATATGAGCCTCAAATCCCTAAAGTTTCTTCAATAGTCAGAAATGTCCGTTTTGAGTTAACAAATAAACTGTTTGCCAGATCATGGAATATCCCAATGGATGGGGTTCAACTACATAGTTTTCGTTTTGATGAACATGAAGCTTATGCTTTTCTGACTGAACAGCCTAGTGATCCTATAGATGTCAAGCAGACATATCTATCTAGTCTGAAAGCCAATAGGTTCCCTCCCTTTAATAGACTGCTACATCATATCTGCACATCCATCATTACACCCCAGAGCAGTGGTAGGGAACGAGTTACTGAGATGCAAAGATTTTTGCTATACTGTATGCTGAAACAGATCAAGATTTCATTGACTGATGTTATCATTCAGACCATGGGTACATGTCTGAAACAGTCTAGGACACTTCCATATGCTACCCCATTGACTGCAATTTTTAGAAAAGTTGGAGTGAACTTTGGAAATGAAAAGAAACTAAACATTCCTAGAGGGAATAGATACTCCTTATCATACATTCAAAAGTTCATGGGATTTAAAATTGTGAATGGACAGCCAGTCAGAGTACTGCCAAGTCAGAAGCATGCCTCTACCTGTAGGACCCCTGTTGTAGAATTGAGAGAAACAACACAAGAAAACCCAGAGGCCAGTCCTGCCAGAATAGACCAACAAGAAGCCAGGAGAAAACCCAGAGGCCAGTCCTGCCAGAATAGACCAACAAGAAGCCAGTCCTGTCCAAGCTGATATTGTCACAAATACTGCTCCAAATTTCCCAGCTGTCACTAGAGATATTATGATCATACATGGTCCCTTTCAGGAACCCTCTCCTCGAAGGGAACATGAATCTACCTACTTTCATGAGGAAGAAATGCCAGATAATTTTCATCATGATGCTGGCATGCATGATCAGACTTCTGGCATCAATCCCACCTTGATTCAATTTCTGGAAATGAAATTCAAGAACATTGATTCTTCCATAATGCACCTGAGCTCAACTATGGAAATGAGGATTTCCCATCTTGAACAGAAATCAGACAGCAGATGGGAACAGTTCAAGCAAGACAAATTCAAGTCAGACAAGAAGCTTCATAACTTCATGGAATCCCTCCTTCAGGTTTGTCAGAAAGTTGGATCAGTAATGCACAATTTGAAAAGCTTGCATCAACAATTTCTGAACAGGCTACAGGCTGTACAGACATATAACCATAATGTCAAGGAAAACCAATCCAAGTTGAATTTGAAATATTCCACCCTGATTGACAAGAACAATGAGTTCAGTGAAAAGGTTCAAACCTTGTTTGAAAAGATTACATCTTTTGGTAAGGACCTTGCTAAACTATTTGAACGATCCACTCTAGTGGGTGATGAGGTTATGGATGTCCTGCATATTATAAAAGAAAACTTCCCACCCACAATTGAAGATCAGCGTGATGTGTATTGCCCTCCACCAACAGAAGCCTCCTCTTCTGCACCTGAATGGGGATCTCAGCAGAAAGCTCAAGTGGACTATCTGTTTGACATTTTACACAGCTAGTTTGATAGTATCACTTCCAAAGTACAGGATTATCATAAGTCTATCCTACAAAGAGATCAGCAATTTTTGGACAGACTAGACAGTTTAGCATCTTCTATGACTCAGCTTCAGCAACAACTGGATACTGTGTCTGCAAACATCCTTCAGTCTCACTCTTCCTCACCTGCTCCCCTTCCTGATGATGTCAAAGGGGGAGAGATATGAACTCAAGCTGGAGCCTGGAATTGCATTGCATCTGCATCAAATATGATTGAGTGAAATTTTCCTTCGTTTACATATTTTGTGAAATGTTCGAAAGAAATTATCTGTGAGATTGCCCAACTTTTTGTTAGAAAAGTTCTTTTGTTCGTCTTATTGATGTTAAACCTTGGACTTAAATGAAATGAATGAAATGAACTGGTGTTTTGGTCTCTGAAGTGAATTACTTGTTTGATCTGATCAATGCATTTTTTATGTAGATGCAATGGCATACACCTCATAGTTGCCATCATCAAAAAGGGGGAGATTGTTGTGCCCCTGGTTTTGATGATGACAACCATGAGATGTGTGTGTGTTGAGTTCAACAGAACTGATGAATTAACCCTTGATTCATTAACGCATGTATATACTCTATTCTTGAATGCAAGGAAGAAATAGGGTCTACGCAGGATGCTCAAGGCGTCCACGCAGCGATTTGAATAAAAGGACAGCGCCAACGCAGGATGCTAATTGTGTCTACGCATCAGTACAAGAGGCAGAAGTATCAAATCACTGGCATAGCTCAGTGCATCAACGCCACAGTTCAGCAGCGTCGACGCAGCAGTTCAAGTGGCAGAATCATTGTTCACTGGAAGTACCCCGGTGCGTCAACGCTACAGCATGATAGCGTCGACGCAGTAGTTCATTCTGAGATAAAGATTGCTCTAGGTCAGTTCAGTGGGTCGACGCAGTGACCCCATGCGTCAACGCATCCAACTTTATACTCAAAGACATGTGGGGGCATTTCAAGGCTGCGTCAACCTCATGGTCTCAATGGGTTGACGCCATCTGAACTATTTACGAGATTAGTTGGGTGGACCCCAGTCGTATGTGACGTCAAAGGCCACATCAGCCAAAAGTGCTTGCGATCTCGTTTTCCCTCGCGATTCTAGAAGCCTCTAGGAGAAAAATCATTGGGCTAACCAGAAAATCTGGTTGGGGCCCACTGGATGAATATAACACGTGGATCTGGAAGTGAGCGCGGGAACTAGAACAGAAGAAGAAGATTTGGAAGAGCAGCAGTTGAACTTGAGCGAGTCCCTTGAGAAGGATCGTGGAGTCCATCGTCTTCCTGTTGGTACCGTGCTGCATCCACTGACGATCAGAGGAGATTCAGGGGCAGTGGATCAGTGCGAGTTCATCTACCCTTCAGAAGGAGAAGGCTAGCTGATCGTTGAAACATCTTCCTCCAGACTTTTGAGTTCGAGCTTGAGATCCAGTAGCATCACAGATCTGGAGCTATTCTTCCATCTCTGAGTGATTTCGTTTATTGCTTTTATTTTCAGTTTGAACTCAGTTATTGTATTTCTCCCTCGTACTAGTTTGAGTAGAGGGAGGGTATTTGATCCAGCGGATTGTGCTTGGATCAAGGGTATTTGGGTGTGTTTGCCTGCAAGCTGTTTGTCAGCGGTTGAGAGGATTTGTTCCTCTGTCTAGCCAAGCTATAGTGGTCAGCAGTGTCGAGGGGATTGTTCCTCGATTTAGCGAAGCTGTAAGGCTCAGCAGGGATCCTCACTGATTTAGTGAGGGGTGGACGTAGGTCTCCACAGGGAGACCAAACCACCATAAAAACTTGTGTTCTCTTGTGGTTTGCTGACTCTTACAAAATATGTGTGACGCTAGATGATTGATTAGGTTCGATATCCACACTTTCTGTTTACTGAATTTTGAGTATGTATTCTGCTACTTAAAAGTTGATTGTGATCTTTTGCAAAAAATTTTCAAAGGGTCAACCTATTCACCCCCTCCCCCTCTAGTTTGACCATCCACTTAATCCAACAACTCTCACAGCGCATGAGCCCCCCTCAAAATATAAATGCAATAGAAGGTAAAACCCTAAACCCCAGAGATAAAGGTACGCAAACAACGTGCAATGCTTATAACCCTTAGCTGGAAGCGGCACGGCATTCCGATCTTCCGTAGAGGGGCCTTCTTGCAATAATTTTTAAAATTATCATCATGACGAGTGTATTTTTCGGACAAGCCGCATCATGTGGCCCCTACCAGAGAGAGATCTCTACCCAACCAGAGTCATAAAAAGTCCAGCCCAAATGCTACTCATCCGAGCCTAATTTTGACTCCGGAGTAGGAGGGGGACAAGTGGAGAGGGGAAATCTAACCGCCCATACGGAGAGGCCAAACGAGGTCCGACCCGACCCAATAAGGCCCAACTCCTTAAAGTGATAGCCCCAGGGCCCACTTAATATATGCCTAATAACTCACTTGGAACAAGCACTTCCTAGGCGGCCTTCGGTTGGGAAGTCCGAGCATCGGTTCGATCGAGAAAGCTCCTTCAGAGCCTCTTATTCCCTGTCCTGACAGCGCACTCATCGCTCGGGAGACCCCTCCTGGGCCAGTGCCTCTTGCTTGGGCCAACTGATGGAAGCTTATCTGTATGGCTATTACGAGTCCCTTAATAGCGGGGAGCTCAAAGGGATAGGGGAGATCAAGAGTCTGCGTGCTATAAAGAGCCCGCAAGGAGGACGTAACCCCCCCTAAAACTCAGCTTACAGGGATCATTCACTCAACGAGCCACTATTTAAGCTGGAAGATCCCTACTGTGCAGAGGTAAGCCAAAAACCCTGAGTAGGAACCACTTCACCTTTTGGTGGAGAGGGATCTCGCGCTCCCATCTTCCTCCTAACTCCTCCCTTTTGCACCAGTGCTCTACTACAGTTGCTGACTTAAGTATCAGAGGGTATTCTCCGGGGATCCATCCCTGGTCACCTCTGACCTGTTTCCGATCTTGCAGTTCATCCTTCAAGCGTACGTGGTCATCCTCTTCCCCGCTCAGGAGTAGCGCGAGATCACCTCTCTTCACACGGGAAAATAGCATTCATGAACCTTAACTATAACATCCTTCAATAAACCTCTTGGAGTCTTCACCGATCTATCCGCCAATTGAAGGATTATTGATGTTGACTTTAGCTCTCCTTGATCAAACTGCTCATAAATAAAGGTGGGTAACATATTCACACTGGCTCTTAGATCTAGTAATGCCCTATCAAAAGTGACTCCACCTCTGTCGCATGAAATCAGCAGAGCTCCAGGGTCCTTCAATTTCTTTGGTAAATGATTTATCACTACAGCACTCACGTCCTCGGACAGACGGATCTTTTGAGTTATCGCCTTAGGTTCCCTCTTCGGTGTACAATGCTCTTTCAAAAATTTTACATAAGCCGGCACATGCTTGATTGCATCCAAAAGTGGAATATTGATGTTCACCTGTTTAAATAATTCTAACAATTCTTCCTGTTGAACCGGCTACTTTTTGTGAGCTTTTATCCTTAAAGCATCAGGAAAAGGGACCTTTGGTGTGTATTCATGGGGTTTCTCTTCAATCTTATCCTTTCCTTTGTCCAGCTTCCTCTTTTGCTCCTCTCCTTCCGGCTTCATCTTTTCAACAACTACGGGCTCCTCTTCCTCACTATCACTCTCATATTGGGCATCTTGGTCCGAGCTACTACCAACTCCCCTAACCTTATAAGGATCATCAAGAATCTTCCCGCTCCTAAGGGTAGATATAGCCTTGGCGTTCTCAAATTGGAGACCTACAGGAGGGGGAGGCTGAGGTTGGTTTGGTTGAGGAAGAAGAGGAAGTCTTTAGAGAAAACCCGGAGGTTGATTCTTAGGATTAGCCACAGGTTGGCTAGGGAGCTGACCTACCTCTCTCCTCACACTATTCGCACCTAGTTGCCCCATTTGACCTTCCAACTTAGTAATGGATTGATTTTGTGAAAGAATAAGTTATTGTTGAGAAAGAATGGATTGATTCTGAGAAAGAATAAGTTGTAGGAGTTGGTCGAATTTGTCCTCGAAGTTGGGCTGAGGAGGTTGAGATGGCTGAGGTTGATACAAATTCTGAGCTTGATTGAATTTATTATAAGGAGGGTATTGCTGATGTTGGCCCTGAAAAAATTAAGCTTGATGGTATGGGGCCTGAGAATGCTGAAATGGAGGTTGATATTATTGATGTTGTTGTTGAAAGGGTGCATAAGCAAAGTTTTGTTGAGATTGAGCTGGAGCTTGAAAGGGTTGCCTTTGGATTGGTTGATGAGAGGGATTAGACGTCGGGGATGGCCCTTGCTGATTTCTCAAAGAAAAGTTTGGGTGGTTTCTCCATCCTGGATTATAAGTGTTGGAATAAGGATCATAGGTAGGCTTGGAGACGTCTAGAGCAGTGAAAATCTGTTCTTGGATGAATGGGGGAAACTGAGCTGTTGTGGGACAACCAGTAACAACATGAGTTGGGCTTGAGCAAAGAGCACAAAGTTCTTGATGATTGGAGTCTGAGAATGGTTGAGATTGAGAAGCAGAAGAGAAAGAAGGTTCCTGCCTATTCATGGATAGCAACTGATCTAACTTCTGAGCTACCAAATTCACCTTCTTCATCTTTTGCGCCAACATGTCCATCTTGTTCAATTTTTGTGCAAGAGTATTAATATCCATCATATTCTCAAATTCTCCTTGATTCTTAATTTCAAAAAGCCCTGCCCTTTTAGATGGCCCAATCATTCTCTCATAAGATGATAGCGAGGCATGACTAATGAAATTTTCACTTAGCATCTTAAATAAGTCATAAGCCTCATCCTCGCCTTTACTCATAAAGGCACCCCCACATGACGCATCCACCATTTGACGATAATTCTCAGTTAATCCCTCATAGAATGTCTGAATTATTTGTCATCTTGACAATCCATGGTGTGGGCACCTTCTTAGCAAATCTTTCAATTTATCCCAAGCTTCATGGATTTGTTCCCCAGGATATCGAGTGAATCCAGTTATAGCTCTCCTCATGGTATTGGTTCGCCCTATGGGATACAATTTCTTTTTACATTTCAGCCCATGTGTCAATTGATCTACCCAAGGCTCCTAACCAATATTTAGCTTTATCTTTGAGAGAGAATGGGAAGAGAGTCAATCTAAGAGCATCATCAGAAAAATTTTGGATCTTGACAGTGGAGCAAATCTGGAGGAACTCATCAAGATGTTTATAGGGATCTTCATTGGTATTGCCATAGAAGGATGACAACATCTGAATGGTGCTTGATTTAATCTCATATTGAACCGCTTGATTTTGAGGTGCTTGAACATAGAAGGACAGTTGATATTGATTTGGCATGAAATAGTCCTTCATTTGCTTGAGAGCTTGTTGTTGATTTTGGTCCGCCATGAGGCTAGGTTGATGTTATTTTCTAAGATGCACTAATCTCTCTATTTCTCCAATGGGCCCTATCAAGTGTGGGTGTAGGGATATCCTACCGTGCATGCAATGCAATAGGGCCCAAAGAATGAGTGTTGTTATTTTTTTTTAAAGTAATGCAATCACTAAATCAAAGTCAACAACTATATGAATGATGCATGCAAAGTGATGATTTTTTTTTTAGCAAAAGAGGAATTGGTACTCACTACCAAATTGGACCACTGACCAGGTAAGAGGTGGGGTTGTGGGAGGTTCTCCCTACTTTCGTAGGGACCTAATTAGTCAACCACAAGCTCGCTTAGGCAATTGTCACTTAACCTCTAGCCTAGACACCGATTTTTTAAAATAGCAATAAATCCCAAAACTCCTTTTTTTATTTTTTATTTTTTTTGAAACTTCTAAGGGCAAGTGAACTCCGGGATGCTTCTTGGTACAACCGGTCTGGCGTCCGTGAGGAAATCCACGGGTGCAGGGACTTATGGAGGTCTTGAGAAAGGAGATTCTGGTCCAAAGAGACGGAGTGCTTAATAGAGGGTCCTTCCAATTCCAGGAGGGGTGTGCCTAAATTGCCCTTAAGAAGGGAAAAAGAGAAGAAGAGAATGATTTTTTTTTTCAAGTGATGCAAGGAAATGAACAAAAAGTCAACTAAATACAACTATGCATGTAAGAGATGCAACTAGTATGAAAGCATGATGTCATGATGGTGATGAAGATTTTTTTTGTTCATGAATTTTTTCTATTTTTAAGAGTTTTTTTAGATTTTTTTTGAAAATTCATAAAACAGAACATGTTCCTACGTTTACTGACCTTTGACGACGCTTAATTTTCAAGATTTTCAGATTTTCAACTTTTCTGCTTCCTTTGATGACAGATTCAGCCTTCAGCGACGCTTTCTGCAACAGTTTATTTCCTAGGAATTTCAGGTCCGAATTTCTTATATTTTTTGATTTTTTTATTTTTTTCTGTAAAATAAAAATAAAAAAATAAAAAAATATACACATTAAACATAAGAATTTTCAACTATCAAAAATCATTTCCTCCCCGGCAACGGCGTCAAAAATTGATGTTCACTAAGACTCGTCATTAAAATGCCGTGCCACAATTTCAAAAATATACCGCACTCACTCACTAAAAGGATTTTAAATCTAAGTAAAGTGAGAGTATGAGTCAATCCCACGAGGAGGAATATTTTCAATTTAAGTAAATTGAAAAACCCTTATATTTGTGAAAACTGAATTTTTGAGTGAGTTTATGAAAAGGGAATTAAAATTGCATGGAATTGAAAGTATCTAAAGAATATGAGAGATTTAAGAAAAGAAATTTGGAAGAAGTTGAGATAGAAAGAGAGAGGAGAACACTTGCAAAAAATTGATTTCTTTTATTTCTAAGAGGAAAGATTACAAGTCTATGAAGAATAAAAATTACAACTTGCATAAAATAAAAGAACAAGGGAAGAAAAGAGCCAAAAATTTGGAAGAATAGCGTCGTCCACATGCCGTGCCGAGCCTGTGAAGAGACCGCCCCGCCTTGGAGATGAACGCCGCTTTTAGAGCACCGATGTAGAAGATCCGCCTTAGGGATGTATGGAAGAATATAGAGGAATAAGAAGGTAGATAGAGAAGAAGAAGAATACAATCAAAGTAGAAGCATGGGTGTGCGCATGAGATTTGAAGAGTGAGCAGTAGAGAGAAACTAAGAGTGTACGGGGGAGAGGAAGAAAGCAGTAAACAGTAAAAATAAAAGTAAAAATAGAGTAGAAGAAGATTTGAAATAATTTTAAAATGAAGAAGAATTAAGAGATGTAGAAGAAGAGAAAGTTGAAGATCTTGAGGAGAGGAAGAACTTTGATGAAGAGAGAAAAAGGAGAAAATGAGTAAAAGAGGGGGGAAACTTGAGAAGAACAGTAAAAATGCGGATGAACAGTAACCGTGAAAATTGAACTTTGAAAATTAAATTATAACTTGAAAACGAGACAAAATTGGAGGAAGAGAATGAATAAGAAAATCTAGGGATTTAAAATACGAACAACTTTTGTGAAAGGCACCTAATGAATAGAGGTACATAAGGGGATGAAAAAGGGTGAAGATCGGAAGGGACGCCTGCGGGTGAACAGTAAAATGTAAAGAATAGAGCTGTGAAAGGAAAATAACTTAAAAACAAGAGAGATGTGGCAAAAGGCATAGAGTAAGAAGTTGAAGAACTCTTAAAAATAAAAAACTTTGATGAAGGAATCAAAACAAAAAGAGGAACAGAAAGGCATGAAAATAGGCTAAGATTTCCGGCCGGTTGCTCTTGGGCGGATATTTATAGTGCACAAGGCTTCCTTGGGCTGGTTTCCTAATTGGACAAGGATCCTCCTAATTTCTCTCCAATAATTTCTCCACAAGATAATTTCATAAATATTCTTTCTTATTTCTCCCTTCACACAAATAAGACATGGCGGCTTGCTTTGACTTGGTCAACAAGAGAAGGGAAAGGGGGCTGCGTCCTAGGGCATCCCTTGCCCTAGTTTAGTGACAAATTCGCCCCTGGCCCTTGTAGCAAATGCCGAGAGTGTCCTACACACACAATATTTGAATTAAATTCATAGAAAATTGTTACTTTGCACATAAAAACTATGAGTGCTCACAATTATGCAATGGGAAATTAATCCTCGTGCCCCTCAACCCCTTGTTATTCATTAATTATCCACAAATTAAGTTAATTTGCATAAAAGACCTTGATTCAAGTGAGGTTGAGTTTAGCTATAAAATATGCATAATTGTCTAATTGTGTGCACTTAAAGTGATGTGTGTGACTTGAATTATCATAAAATTATGAGCACTCATCAGGCAACTCCAAGGAGAAACTCCAACCCTCTCTCAAATGAACATGGGTCATTAAAAAAGAGGCCCAGCCTGTCTGGAGGGCATGAGTCAAGAGTCCCCTCCACACGTCGGAATGGCACCCAGCTCAAGATTTGGCAGAGCAGTTGCTGGCTCAAGATCTTGCTACTCAGTGAAGCACCCGTCAAGGTAGATTTCAATCTTTGACATACTGGGGGCACCAGTCCACCCTCAGAAGCACCCCCAAAAGGGAAAAGGCTAATGTGAATCATCAATAACACTGTAAAGGTGTTCGCATGCCACCCCACCGACATCAACCAATAACTTGGGAACCCACCTTGCCAACGATAATCAACAATTCAGGGTGAATCCCGCCGACACCCGCCCAGTAGCTCGAGAGAAACTCCATCGACATCGGCCAACGACTCGGTGGAATCCCCGCCAATGCCAACTGGTGACACCGGCAAAGCTCCATCGGGTCCCCACCGGTGGCTACTAGCAAACTATGGTAGGAGGTCTATCCCTCTGGTATCTATCATGTCCCAAGGGGTAGCAACACCCAAGTGGATGCTCAGTATAAGCTAGCTTCGGCTCTCAAGCTCAATTTGGTCGAGCCACCCAGATTCCAGTCAAGGCCCTGGCCGTCTACTATAAAGACCAGCCAATTCTCAGTCAAGGCCCTGGCTGTCTACTACAAAGACAAGCCAGTCTCCAGATAAGGCCCTGGTCGTCTACTGCGAAGACCGGCCAGTCTCTAGATTCACCATGAAGCTCCGAGCTACTCGGTTAAGGGTCAACCCACAACCGCTTCTACAACAACAACAAGTCGCCGATGGTGCAACCTACAGGCAACGTTCCCTGATAGCGACAAGCTAAGGACGATAGTCGCAAGGCTTGCAGGTACATAAAAAGGGCTAAAAATAGAGATGCCCCGGCGGACTCAGTCGCCCTCTCCATAAGGTGGCTGGGGACAAAAATGCCTCAAACCCAGCTGAGGTGAAAACCTGCAAGGGCACCTTAGGCAAAATCGAGTTACCCCTCGATGCGAAAACCCACAAGGACGCATCAGAAAAAGTAAAAGTGGGCCAACTTCGGTGAAAACCTGAAAGGACGGTGGAGCTGGTAAAGAGAAAATAAAAAATCTCTCTTCCTTACTAGGAACAACCAACCACCTCACCCTAAATCCCTGACCAATCCACCCCAACAGTGGGTCGGTATACCTTCTTCTGGCCATCACGCCATCACAGTCGATCTACACCCAGTCTTTGACCAATATACAATCATGGTCGGTCAACTCGTGATATTCAGGTCAATACACCACCATGGTCGACCTATCAATTTCCTCTTGGCCTTACACCCTCTCTGTTGGCCTCTACCCCCTTGACCAATATGCCGCCACGACTGGTCAAGCCTCCACCTTGGCCATCCCCCATCGCAGTCGGCCTATACATACCCTTGACCAAAACACCTCCATGTTCGGTCAAACACCTGCTCCCTTTCCAAAACACCACAATGGTTGGCCTATACATCACCCAGTCCCTAACGAATACACCATCTCGGTTAGCTAGATCCGTAGTCTTTGGCCAATACTTCTCTCCGGTCGGCCTACATCAATTCTTGGCCCATACGCCACAATAACCCAGAACCCCAACCATTGGATCATCAAGGCTAGCTCACTCAAGCTCTAGTCCAAGCTCCAATTGCAAGCTACATAGATCAGCTAGCATGAAGGTCTACACGAAGCTCTAGATTACTCGACAACAGGTTTACCCATAGTATGCAACTCTAGTATCAACACAACGGATCATCGACAATGATTCCGCCAGCAACGTCCATTGGCAGCAGTCAACTATGGACATCCAGCGCTAGTCACCATACATCCGAGAGGCTCCCAAGTAAGAAAACAAAAAATGGGGCTAAAAATAGAGATGCCCTTGGCGGACTCAATTCTTCTCTTCTCAAGGAGACGACTGAGGGCAAATAGGCCAGTCACCCGGCTGGGCGCCTCAGGCAAAATTGGGTAACCCTTCAATGTGAAAATCCACAAGGGCACACTGAAAAAAGTTAAAAGGGGCTAGCTCTGGCGAAAACCTGAAAGGATGGTAGAGCTGGTAAAGAGAACAAAAAAATCTCTCTCCTCCCCCATTTGGGGCAACCAGTCACCCACCTTCCAGTAACCATATACCTTTCTAGTTGGCCCATACCAGCCCCTGATCAATGCCCTGCTCCAGTTTATAAACCCTGCACCTCCCTGTTAGCCATATACCACCACGGTTGGCCTACGCCAGTCACCTGGGCTGCACACCTCCATGGTTGGCCTATACCAGTCCCCAATCAATACACCTCTCCGATTCATTAATCTTACACTTCCCAATTAGTCATACATCACCCCGGTCAGCTCATGCTGCCTCTGGCCATTACACCATCATAGTTGGCCAGCACACACTAGTGACCCATACACTATTCCAGTTATTCATTCCAGCAAACCTTAGCCTATACTTCATCTCAGCCAGTCTCTAAACAACCTTAACCTTGAATCCATACATCACGAAAAGCCATTAGCCCAGAACCCCCAGTCACCAGCCCATCATGGTTAAACCGCCATGATCCTAGTTATAACTCCAGCAATACACCACAAAGGTTCACCAGTTCCTAGATCCCAGTCATGACCCCAGTAATACGTCACCAAAGCTCACCGATTCCCAGGTCAATTACTTGGTAACTAGCTAGAGCCATAACCATGGATACAACGATGATAAGCCATCAACAGCACAGATTCCAGGTCACGTCCCCTGATAGCAGCAAGCTACGGACGACAGCCACAAAGCTCACAGGTAAACAAAAAAAAATAAGAATATGGGGTTGAAAATAGAGATACCTTGACGGCCTCAATTAGCTCTCTCCACAAGACTACTGAGGGCGGAAAATTGCCACCAACTCGGCTGAGGTGAAAACCCGCAAGGGCACCTCAGGCAAAATCGGGTTACCTCTCGGTGTGAAAACCCGCAAGGGCACACCGAAAAAAGGGCACACCGAAAAAAGTAAAAGGGGGCCAGCTCTGGTGAAAACCCACAAGGGTGGTAGAGCTGATGAAAAGAACAAAAAAACTCTCTTCCTCTCTACTCCTCACTGATGAACGTCGTCAACCGCGACATCTCACCAACGGCAAGTGCAACACTGCCCTACACCAGTGGTGGCCAATACACCCCCGAGGGTCAGTCATCACAAGTTCCAATCTCAGCTATCCGGCTATTACACCTCAGTGGTCAGCCGGCCATTCCCAACATTTGGCTACACACTTCAACAATTAGCTAACCAGTCCCAATTTTCCGGCTACTACACCTCAGGGTCAGCCGACCACTCCGAACATCCAACAATACACCTTAGCGGTCAGCCGACCTGTCCCAGATATCCGGCTACTACACCTTCATGGTCAGTCGGCCCAGCTCCAGTTATTCAGCTACACATGTCTACGGTCAGTCGATCAGTTCCAGTCTTTCGGATACAAACCTCATCGGTCAGCCGACCCAGCTCTAGCATTCGACTACTACACCTCAGCGGTCAACCGACAAGTCCCAGTCCTCCGGCTACAACACCTTAGCGGTCAGCCGACTAGCTCCAACTCCAGCTTCAGCCCTCTGGCTACAACACCTTTGTTGGCCCAGATATATGGCGGACAAGAAGGGGGGGTTGAATTGCCCCCCAGGTGAAATGGTAGATTTTAAAAACAACTTAGTTAATTACAGCGGAATTAAAATAACTATGTTAATAAAACTGAACTGAAGTGAGATTTAAGCTCTCTCAAACTTTCTGATCTCACATGAATAGCCTAAGCAAGTAATGATTAATCTTCCACTGAACACGGATAGTAGACGTAGCAATATGTGATGGTACAGTGAATAAAAATATGTAAAATAGCCTGTGAATGAAGATAGAAGAGATGGGCAACCACATAGGCAAACCACATGGAACGCGGAGATTTTTAGGTGGTTCGACCGGACCTATACGTCCGCCTACGTCCACTGCTCACCGAAACCCGGTGAGGCTTCACTAACAGGCTACAACTGTAGCAACCACGGGGACGAACCCCAGCACCACACACACGCTACTTCTGCAGCAATCCACACACGAGGCCAGGCCCCAAAATACTGCTACCGCAGCACACACCCACACAATCGGGGAACTCACCCTGCACTAAAATCTCACACGGAGACGCAGCTCCGTCCACACACACAAATATTTCGATGTTTAGAAAAATAGGAAGATGATCAATACATTCTCAATACTCAAGATAGAAATCATTGAAGGATATGAAGACGGGTGGAAGAAATGTATCCATGATATAGGAATGGCCGGAGATGATCCTATTTAAGCTTCCAAGGCGAGGGAGGGTCGAACTCCAGCGATATCAAGCTCCACGAACTCGGTTCTACAGCTTTTGCTACTTTGGCATGTGAGAGCTTGATGGAACAGATGAAGCTTTTGAATCCCTTCGACCAAGAGCGTCCCTGTAAGATGAAAACATGGGTAAGGCTCTCAAAAATGCTCTCCCTCTCAACCCTGCGGCCACACCTCTTCCTTCGTCTTTTTTCTTGTTTTTTTTAAGCCTGAAAATCGCAGCAACATATATATCAGCTCATATGAAGGAGTAAAAGACATTAAGGCCAATGCAAAAATCTTGTGAAAGATGTCTAATATATGTATGAATGCCCTAGGGATAATAAGGGTAAACAACCAAGGCAAATGGACCATGAAAAGTGGGTTTCGAAACCCATTCTGAAAACCCGCTTCGGACGCAGTAGAAAAAGTGTCGACTCTGTGAGTCGACACTTTTTGCAGCTCATTCTGTTTGCATCAAAAAAAAAAGACCCAGGGAAAAAGTGTTGACCTTAATTATCCAGCACACAAGAAAAACAAAGCACTGATAAAAAAGTGTCGACTCTCAGAGTCGACACTTTTTCACCTGTGTTCTGGAAAAGCCAAAACCAGCGCACAGAGAAATATGTGTCGACTCTAAGAGTCGACACTTTTACTAACATGGATAAAAATGGCATTTATCCCATTGAAAAACTCAATTTCTCACATACAAAAATCAAACAATCTAGCCATGCATCCATGCTAAATGTGAGAAACAGTTCAAACCATTTTTATCAAGATTGAAGTGTTTAAACCAATGCATACAAATAAAATGCATGAAACACTTAAGAAAGCTCAACAACCCCGTGAAGTATATGCATGAAAACTCTTTCAAACCATCGAATCCCCAACTAGCAAATGAAATCAATTAGCCATGCATTTAAGCAAGGTATGGGCATCATGAGAACAAATGCTATACACCGTGAGAATATGATTCAACTAATTTTATCAACATTTGCATGAGGAGTTTAAACATATTAAAAGCTTAAAAGCCTCTTGTACAATATATAAGAAACACAATCAAAGATTAACAGTTCAAGAAGGAGATGCATAACAGTGCAGCAGAAACTGAACTAAAACAAAGGCAGCAGCAGTCAACTTTGACTGCTTCAAAAGTCGACTTTGCTTTCCTTACCAGATTTTTCTGAAGAGAGTGCATGATGTTTACAACATGTTTGAATAGGTAGACCACAAGGTACTCATCCAAGCATTCCTTTGACTTCTAAATGATGTCCACCATGTATTTGATTCTGCATAAACAAGATAATCAAACTATAACCTCATTTGTCAACCTATTAAGCATTATCAATCCCATTTAAAAACTCAAGCCTCCTCAACTAAAACAAGATTCTTATCTTAAAGATAGCCACACCTATCAATGATCACAACATAAAGCATTTCCACACTACATAGCAAAGGTGTGATAAGATTCAAGCATATGAAAATCCTAGCAAGAGTCATTCCAACAAACCATTTGACAATCCATTAAAAAGCACAGTTTTCACATGAAAGCTCCAAAGACTCATGAACAACGTGCATGAGTCAACATCAAAAATACATACATGAAGGGCCATGCTTCACAACCCTTCAAGCAGGGTAGACAACATATACATTTGAGCTCTTGAAGCAACAACAAACATTTTCCACAACATTTGAACGCACATTCAAATAACACAATATTTTGTTATCATCAAAACCATTACAAAAGACAAAGAGGGAGCGCAACGAACCCAACAATCTCCCCCTTTTTGATGATGACAAAATATTATGGCTAACCCCAAAACTCTCTCCCCCTTTGGTATTATCAAAAAGTGGGGGATGAGATGAACAGATATGAAGTTTCCTCAGAAATAGGATAGAATTTGGAAAGTAATGGCGCAAGAACCCAGCAATAACCTACAATGAAAGGAAGGCATGTGAATCGTAAACACAAAGCAAGAAGATGGAATTTGATGTGTAATATGCAAGTTGTTTGAAATATGTGCAAATGCTCAATTTCTGAACTATATGCAAGATTAGTGCTAGAGAGCACATTATTCTCCCCCTATTATCATGAACAAAAACGACTGACAATGGGATTATTTAATTTATTATTTACATGTATAATCTAAGGATGCATCAGAGTGACATGAAGTATGATATGAATAAAAAGGATCCGGCAGTCAAGCATTCAAGCATGCATAATAAGATATAGAAGCAAGCAAGTCCCTTAGGGATAGGTTTAAGAAAGATGCTATTGATTATGGAGCATGATGTGCATGAACGATACTAAGAAGGTCGTGCTTACAAAAAGATGGTATTGCATAAACCATGAAAGCTGACAGATTCATAAATTACATTCACACAATCAAACCCACAGTGAATATGAGAAACTTGAGCAATGAATTCCAAAGTGATGTGACACAACCCCTTAGACTTAGAGTGCAAGTAATGCAACAGACATGGCAATGTCACACAAGCGGACTCACTCGCATTTGGCACACTCAGGTCCGTAGGTGGACCGGCGATGGGGTGAGGGTCCGAGGTTGGACTCGGAGGTTTCCAAGGGTATGGCTAGCTTGGGGAGGACCCCTAAGGGCCTGGGGTTGCCCAAATTCACGGGCGGTTAGCACGCCGAGGGTGTGGGTAAATTGGTCTCGCTCACAACTCACCCGCGGTGGGCACTCACATAGTAGCAATTTGAGTTCGAGCACTCCTCACCGACCGATGGCACACTAGAAGCAATACTAATCAAGCACAAATAATCCAGTATAGGAGTGTGGTCAGGAGCTCACCTGATCAGCGTGAATACGTCGATCCCGGCCGGAGACGATGATGAGCGGGGAGGCGTGGGCATGCACACGCACGCTGTGTCGGTGTAGCTTCGGATGACGACATGCTAATACATGCACTACGCCCCTTGCAAGGGGTGGGGGAGTAGAATTACAACCAAAATGTACCTCCACGCAGGGAGGGGCGCTTAGCCGGCCAGGCGGGGAGGGGAAAAGCCGAGCTAGGAACTAATTGGAAGGCGGTTGCCGGTTCTGTCCGCTCTATGGAATAGGGGACAGGCAGTCGATGTCGGCGCCGCTGTGGCCACTCCCGGACTCCGTTTGCTACGAAACCAGCGGCAAAACCTCCTGGGTTGGCCCAGGAGGACGTCAGATTTTTGGGAGAACTTCTTGTTGCTGGCATTGGTCGGGGCAGGGCCGTGAGCAGGGTCTCTGTTCTATCTGCTTCAGTACCACTACCGCAGGAAGACGAGGTCGCCACGGGTGCTCCTGGGCTCTGATTCAGGCGTGGCTAGAGTTGCTGGATTCTTTGTCGAGCCCTCTTCGAAATGAGACCCACGGGGATGCTGGAGGAGGTCAGAGTAGATAGGGACACCTCGAACAGTGATCAGGTGTTGGGAGGGAAAGGGAGAGGGAGATCTCTTTCCCTTGGGGAGTCTAGGGCATGTGGGAGGAGAGACTGGAGGAGAAATATTCAAATGTCCCTTGGGAGCTGCAGGATTGTGTGGGGAATAGGGTGGATTGTGTTGGGGAGAGGGAGATTGTGTTGGGAGAGCCAAGATTCTACTAGGGAGGGTGGAGATTTGGTGGTAGTTGGGAGAGGGGGTAATTAATGCTTCTAGGGAAGTGAAGGGTCTCTAGATGAGGTGGAGGGTGATGGATGAGGTGGAGGATGATGTGGAGGGATGAGGAGAGAGAAAGGGGCGCAGGTTTTAGAGAGAGAAAGTGGAGGAGAGAGAAAATGGCTTCCTAGAGAGAGAGGTAGAGAGAGAGGGGGGGTAGGAGCTTCTCACCCACTCAATTGGCTTCTTACCAAAAGAAGAAGATTTAAGTTGGACACTAGAAAATTCAAATATTCATTCATTCATTAACTTCAAATGGGGAGATGGGGGCCCTATTTATAGGGATCCCATAATTTACAATAAGTCCCTGACTTTAGAACTAATGACAAATAACCAAGGGGAAGGGGGGACGCCCTTGGGCCTAGCCCAATGAATTGGGCACATTAACTAACTTTAATCAACCTAATGACACATAACTTAGGTAAATGACTCATTAACCAAGGTACATGACTCAAATAAAAGGGAAAATACAATGATATGACTCAAAAAATGTAAAAATTATATGACTCGACTCAGAA
Source organism: Amorphophallus konjac (assembly GCA_022559845.1). Lineage (NCBI taxonomy): Eukaryota > Viridiplantae > Streptophyta > Magnoliopsida > Alismatales > Araceae > Amorphophallus > Amorphophallus konjac. Next base: position 79,624 of record JAHNEJ010000212.1, on the reverse strand, counting down.
AAATGTGACGGACACAATGGAACCATGCCGGTGAGCAATCGGAGCTGTGGAAAAATGTGAAGGGCGAGAGATGCCCCCATCATACCCCCGGGGTGTGAAGAACTCGACTCCGTCGAGTATGGGTCCGCCGGGGAAGAGGTCCTCCAATGCAGCTCTGGGCGAGCCACAATCTCCAAACTCAACCTCGCGTCGTTAGCCGGGGGATGGCTCTTCATCCTCTCAAGGTGGCTCGGGCACACCCTCTTGCTGGCGATGGTACCCTACTTGCCTAGTATTGCCTCCGTGTGCACACGTCAGACTCTCATGCTGATATGTGGAGGCTCTCCGAGGGTATCACTCACAAAGGTGGGGGTAGGCTCAAGGTGCTCACTGAGATCCACCGCGGTGCCCTTAGAGGGTACTAGATCCGCCACGTGAAAAGTGGGGTATATCCCAAAATCCCATCGGTAAATCCAACCCGTAAGTCCTCAGGCCCTCGATTTGGAGGTGACCATAAGGTAGAGCCATTCCAAAGCCACCATCGTAAGGTTGCCTACTTGGAATCCAAAGTGGCACTCGCGAGTTCTTGCCCGTTCATTATGAACCTCACCGCCCATTGCTAGATGCTTGCTTGAATGAGAATGCCATGAGCTACGGTGCGGTGTGGGTGGGAAGTGTATGGTATGCAAAGGGGGACCGGGGCAACCATAAGTGGACCTATCATGCAATGCGGCTATGTAAACCTTGATGGACTTAGGAGGGCCGGGGCACCCGTAGGTGAATCTATCATGCATGGGTGAAGCAAATGCCGGGGGACCAGGGCAGCCATGTATGAACCTATCATGCTCTAGACCCAACTTGTTGATGCCGATGGATGGGGGAGGGCCGGCACACCCAAATACGGACAACTCATACTTCCGACTTGACATGTGGGTGTGATGAATGAAAGGACCTGACTTACTAATCATGCCAACTTGTGTGAGGTGCCAAGACACATGCATTCCTACTCCAAAGATGATTTCTTTGTGAGGGGTTGTGGGATGACCTTTGAACTTCCATTGGAAAATATCGAAGGGATCTAAGAAGGTGGACATCATGGGGTGGGGCATAACCTTATTACCTAGGGATATGTGGCCCAAGGTCATGGCTCCCAAGGTGTGACCCGAGTCAAGGACTTGGTGGATTGGACCAAACATGGTGGGTTGGGGTAGGAAAAGGTGGGTGGTGGGTAAGGTGGTTGGGTCCCATGGGTTCCTTGACTCCCATTGGAAAGGATCAAAGTGATCATAAAAAGGGTTATCATGGGGGAGGGGCCCTATGTCCTCAAGATCCTCAAATGGTGGTGGGTCATCCTCCTCAAATGAAACAATTGGGCCGAAGTTCTTGGTGGGTGGGTCGGCCATGAGGGGAGGGCTTGGCTTTCTACCTGATATAAGAAGCTCCAAATTGTGGAGAAGGTCGGGCTCATCGGGTGTGTGGAGAAATAGAAGGAGGTCGCTAGTGTAGCAACCAATGATGCAAACTGAGGTGATAGACCCGATGCATAGGTGTAGAAGGCCAAGGCTCCTAGGTTGTTCGGCCATAGGGGTCAACATGCTAGTGAACTCAATTTTCCATGCTAAGCCCTTAAGAAGATCCTCTAACGTCTCCACTTGATAGGATGCTTTGATTGTGGTGTGATAAGAGAAGAAGGGCACTATAGGAACGTTTTATTCTATGGGAGGGAAAACATGGGCTATGATATTTCTAATTGGGCTCTCCTTTAGCCAACTAACAAGGGGTTCTCCTAAGATGAGCTCAGCCCCAACTAGAGAGGGTGGTGTAAGGTGAAGACCATTGTGTGAGGTTTCTTCTTCAACTTGGACATGGATTTTCTCTAAGGTGGGGAGTGATTTTGGAGTGTTCACCACTATGGGGTCGGGTATGAGTTCCTCTACCAAGGAGGTGAGAGGGTCTTTTGGGGTGATGAGGGTTGGTGTGTGGTGCTCCCGGGGTGGAGGGTAAAGGGAAACTTGGATTGGGATTGGTAGAAGTAGTGGAGGCCTAGGTTGGGGTAGGATTGGGGTTGGGAGTAGAAGGTGGGTTGGGTGAGGGGGTTTGGGATGATTGGATTTGGTGGGGGCGTTCCTTTTAAGGGATGATGGAGGGGTAGTGGTGGGAACCAAGGGGGCTTGTGGGGTATGGGTTTGGTGAGGGATCGTGGGTTGGGAGGTGGTGGCCGTCATGGGCCTAGGTGGAGGGATGGACACGGGGTCCACTTGGGTTTGAATGGTGAGGGTTGGGTGAGTGGTGGTCCTCATTGGAGAAATCGGGTCGGTTAGGGGTCTCTTCCCCTTGGGATCGGCTAATGGTGGAGGGGTGGGAGTGGGGGTCAATTTGGTTTGGATAATGAGGACTGTGGAAGGGGGTTTTGGTTGGGGTGTGGGGGCCCTCGTGGGGTTAGGTGGAGAGGTGGATGCTTGGATCATTTGGGTCTTAAGGGAGAGGATTTGGTGGCGAATGTAGATTCGGATTAAAATAATCCACTTAAGAAAAATATCAAAGAAAAGACATGCAATAAGCATCAATATGGAGGAAAATATATGCACGAGGTGCACAAGGGGATGTGATCGCCAGAGACGCGAGGCCTCAAAAATATAACAATGAAAGCATGGGAAAGGGGAGCATGCGTAGGATGCTAAGGGGAATGTGATCGCCAGAGACGCGAGGGCCTCAAAGATATAACAAATAATAAAAGGGAGAGATCGCGAAAAATACCTTGGAGTGCGGGGATGTGAGTGCTTCCTTTCTCTTCAAATCGGCCGGCCGATGAAGAGAGTTCTTGCTTTTATTACCCTTGCAAAACAAACAAATACCACCAAAAGAATTGAATTAGAAACAAGGTGGGTGTAGCATCAAATTCAATAAAAATATATGAGCATGAAAGCATGTAAAAGAACACACCTTAAGGGGATTGCCCTTAAACCCCTATGCAAAAGGGATGGGAGATGTATGATGAATGCAAAATAGAATAGGGGAAAGAGTGCAAGAGTTGCACTAAAGGGGAGCCTCAACGTGGTTGGGAATAATAAATCAATAGAACAATAGAATATGATGCATGCATGAATTAAATAAAAATACAAGATAGTGAAAAGGAGATGAGATAAAAAATCTTGTTTGTGATCGGTGCTCCTTGGCTTGAATGCTCAATGGGGAGAAAGCTTCAAAAGGGATGAAGACTTGATGTTGAAACTCCTCCTCCTTAGCCAAAAAAAAGCCCCTTCGGTTCCTGTAAAAAGAAGAACAAACAGAAGAAAAAGAAGAGAAAATAAAAAAAAACAGAAGAAGAAGGGGAAAGAAGAATAGCATGGGAAGAAGAAGAAGACGGGAGAAGAAGAAGACGGCAGAAGAAGAAGAATAGAAGAAGAAAAAAAACAGAAGAGAAGAAGAAATAACAAAAGAAAAACCAAGGGTCAGAAGCCTTCGGAATCCAACCCGTTAACAGAGCTCGGAAGCTCTATTAATAAGGTAACAAAGGGATAAGAGGGAAAGAGTCCAAAAGGGGGAGGACTAGGCTGGGCAAGAGCCCAAACGAAGTAGGAGTCTTTCTGGGAAAGACTGCATCCGTTCGGAACACAAAATTGAAACACGACTTGGACCAGGGCGTCAATTGAAGAATTGACGACCTACCAAAGGGCGTCTTTTAAAAACACGCCTTATATAAGGGCGTTAATTCAAAAATCAAATTTTAGAATTTATTTGGAAAATTGTGAAACACGTCTGCTTCAAAGGCGTTAATTAAAACACGCCCTAGCAAAGGACGTTAATTCAAAATATTCAAAATAGGGCCATTTTTTATTTCTCAATATTATTTTCTCATTTTTTAGGTGGAGGTGCATCTCGTCGCCCTGATTCCAACGACTATTTTTACGAATTTTTCTGACACCTGGAAGGCCACCAAATCACCTCTGGAAGGGGTTGAAAAATAATATTAAAATATTCAATTTGAAAGTCACGCCCTTGTTTAAGGCGTGAATTCATTTTGTTTAATTTTTTATTATTTTTAGATTCAAAATAACGCCCCCTTTTAAGTCGTTAATTCCTGAAAAATTCCGAAAAATTCCCAGAAAAAATCCAGAAAAATAGGAATTTGAAAGAATGGACGCCCTCCAATATAGTCGTCAATTTTTTAAGAAACGCCCATGCCTAAGTCGTTATTTAAAAGACGCCCCACGTCAAGCCGTTAATTCAAGAAAATAGGAGAAAAATGCCCAGAAAATCCAGAAAAATCCAGAAAAATCCAGAAAAATAGGAAAAAATAAGAAAAGGGGAAAAAATGAAGAAATCCAAGAAAAGTGAGAAAAACTACTCAAATAGAACTAATTTGAGGGTCAAATTGGGGCATTACAAGGCGATATGAGATGCACTCAAAGTAACGTCAATTTTGGCGTGTCTACAGCTGCCCCGCCTTGGCGTCTGCTTTGCAAGGGAGCGTAGCAAACTGAAAAGTAGATGCCAAGGTGTGATGAGACACGCAATCGACATCACTTGATGAGAATGAAATCAAAAGCTCGAGATGAAGCAATCTCGGGAAATCCAACGAAATCAACAATGTTTGGATAAAGGGGGAGGTGTGCACGCGGTGCACGAAGGAGATAAAATAAAATGATCAACTTCCAGCGCGGTGGAAGTACCTCAGGTCACAAACCTGCAAGTTTCACCATTGGGGAGCGGTTACCAGCCAGTGGACGTGCTGCAACCAAGGTGGATCAAAGGAAAGGAGATAAAAATAAGATGATAAAAATCCAAACAAGGAGCTTTCGAGAAAATGACCCAAAACGGCGACAAAACGAACTAAAGACACAATTCAGCAATGAATATCTCATATCGGGAAAAATTTAGATCAATTCAACTCTCAGCACCAGCTTATCAGAATGATTTTTCAACAATTGTTTCAAATTCCTACATGAATGCATGCTGGGTTTAAATGGAAAAATATATCAAATAAAAATATAGAATAATCAAGGATAATATTGTTAAACTGCCCAGACTGGGTCAAGAAACCAATTTCGCGAGCTGATACTAAGCCGAAGCATGTTTATCCGCGCACCAACTCGTAAAAGGGAACCATCGTCCCCAGCCTTGGACGGCTCAACGGCCTATCCGTGTGACTAAGACTCCTCTGGAATCGTCATTGTTTTTGATGAAGGGGAACTCAAATTCCAGTTTTGCCAAAGCCACAAGGTCCTTGATATAATCTAATAGCGTAATAACATATAGTAGAATGCATACAGGGAGAGATGGTGGAGCAATGGGCACATGGGGGAACTGAGAGATGAGCTGCAAGCACCGTGGGACTTTGATGATGATGCCCAGTCGGCGGGACCAAGAGCTTCTTATCCTGCGCTCAAAAATTTCATTAGCCAAGATATAATGAAGATAACAAGCAATGAATGAGGCATCATAGCATCAATAGCATGTATATGGCATGTATAGCACGAGTTAAATCACGGCATTGCAAAAGCATCATTGTTTATTGTTTTATCATGAGGATGCCAACTTGGCTAATCAAGATTTGGAGTTGAATGATCAAGAATTATATAATGCCCAGTGGCAAAAAGATCAGCAAGATTTGATAATGCACATTGGCAAAGTGATCAACAGGAGTTGATTAAAAAGATCTGGAGATGAACGATAATCAGGATGATAATCAGGAGATATAACCAAAATGATATACGGAGGTGATAACCAAAAATACCCAGGGTGGCATGTCATGAGAATATCGGGAGAATCAATACATTGATAGCAATGAGTGGAGATAGGACTCATCCCGTGCTTTTGGTCCTTGCAAAGCTGTTCCTGCAAAACACCATCAGAAAATACAATGCAATTTTTTTAGATTTTGGAAATATGCAAATTTTTATGAGTTTTGAAAATATTTGAATTTTTTATGAATTTTGAAAAATATTTGAATTTTTATTATGAATTTTGAAAGTATTCAATTTTTTGTTTGATTTTGCTCAGGAAATATTCAATTTTTTGTGGATTTTGGTTTGACATTGCTAAAGCAGCATCAAAGGGTATTTTAAACCACTGGCTAGGGATCCTCGTTCCTTCCCTTTTTGCTAAAAACTGCCCAAAGCCGGCGTGCATTGAAAGTGGCGTCCTATAACCAACCGTCTCTGATCAACGGTGCCCCTACCAAGGCCATACCCGAGAAACATTCGGTCTTGGAGGGAGAAGAGAAGAATAATTGGAGATAAGCTTAATGCAGGATGGGAAATGTCAGGATTTGAATTCCTTCCAAGGTTTTAACCCTCAAAGAGGTAGTCTGTTGCGCTGGGACTTTATGCCTTTGATTTTTAGACCCCTGACATGCATACGACCAGGGTTTTCCCTGCGGGGACTTTGCCACTCTTGTCATGCCATGATTCATAATTCAATTATCGAAAGTTCGACTTGATTCTTAATTGCCCTTTGTGGCGAGATGTATCATGAAATTCATATTGATTTTGGGTCAAGACTGCCCCTATTTGAGACTCCTCTCGTATTGGGATTTACCAAAGTTGGTTATCTTATCCGTCAACCTCTTGCACCTGCATTCGGCCGAGTAAAGAAGAGAAAAGACTTTCAGATATACTCATGGCATGGCCAAGGTAGCAACGGTGTTTAACCAAAGAAGCCGGCTAAAGACGCCGTGAAGTGTGTGGAATGCCCAGCTAAGGGTTGCTCTTAACAAGCGGGGAGAGAATGTCGAATTCCCAACGCGGGGTTCTTATTAACCAAAGGTGCTGCATAACAAGCCGAAAGACTCTTTTGAGAGTGATTTAATTAAACAAAAGCCTAAGATAAAGGTTTAAAACACCACTCTTAATCTCGTTAAGAAGCACTTGATTTTGAAAATCATGCGTGAAGTAATGAGAAAATGATATCATTAAAATGCATACTTACGCCAATATGTTACCTTGCGACCTTTGTAGAAGCAGCTGCCGCGAGAAGCGATCTTGATCATCGTGAGATTTGTCCTCTTTGGCAGTCAAAAGAATTGGAAGCAAAGGATTTGAAAGTGGCTTAACAAGAGGGAGTGGTGCCAAGACCAGACTCAGACGAATAAGGAGAAAAAGGAAGAGAGGCGAGGGCTAGAACTCCCTTGCTAAGGTGTGGAAACCCTGATCACATGGAACAATCTACAGAAGGAGAGGAGAATTAGAAGGAGGAGTGAGGACTAAAGCCTCGAAAACAATGGGAGAAGGGGCAAATGCCCAAGGCAGTGGATGTGGAAGAAGTTGGGTCGGACCCATGATCAGGAGGAATCAGATGAAGAAATTGATAGATGGAAAGAGGCAGATCCGGAGGGTCCGGAGGCAGAGGAGGATCGTGAGAGGAGAAATCATCCGGAGGCTCCGGAGGGATAACGAAAGAAGGGACGCGATGCCCTCGGAAGAAATATGGAAAAAGATTATGAAAAAGGAAGAAGAAAATGAAGGAGACGATATCCCGGAGGAGCAGAAAGATGAATCGGAAGAAAGATGGATGGTCCGGAGGTTCTGGAGGAATGAGATGGAAAGGGGCGTGATGCCCGAGGGGAGAGTCCGGAGGTTCCGGAGGAAGAATATAGAAAGGGGCGCGATGCCCGAGGGGAAAGTCCGGAGGTTCCGGAGGAAGAATATAGAAAGGGGCGCGATGCCCGAGGGGAATGTCCGGAGGTTCCGGAGGAATAACCGGGAAAGGGGCGCGATGCCCTGAAAGGACAAGGGAAGAATCCGGAGGCTCCGGAGGAATGAGATGGAAAAGGGCGTCATGCCCGATTAAAGACGGAGACAATTAGGTGGAGAATCCGGAGGTTCCGGAGGGAGAATATAGAAAGGGGCGCGATGCCCGAGGGGAAAGTCCGGAGGTTCCGGAGGAATAGAATCAGAAAAGGCATGAGAATCCGGAGGTTCCGGAGGAATAAGAGAATGTAAAGGGGCGTCGTGCCCGAGGAAAAGGTCCGGAGGAATAGAAAGAATAAAGTGGAAAGGGGCGTGATGCCCCGGGAAAAAGTGGAGAAAATTAAGTGGAGAATCCGGAGGTTCCGGAGGAATGAGATGGAAAAGGGCGTCATGCCCGATTAAAGCGGATGAAGATGAACAAGATGAGAATTGCGGAATGTCCGGCGGTGCCGGAAGACGGGGGAGATACGGGTTTGGAAACCCGGGGATTAGGAGGTGCAAATGCCTGCAAAATGATGGATGTGATGAATGCAATGAATGCGTGAATGCAAGGAGATGCAAAGAAGATGAATGATGTGAAGGGTGAGAGGATGAGATCCTCCTCCTAACCCTGGGAATGGCCCATGAAGGAAAAGTGATAGACATGGATGAATAGAAAGTGGAACAAATAAGGGATGGCTCCTTAGCATTAAGATAACTGCCCCTCCACGGCAGTGAAAGAATACAGCCAATTGGCTCAATAAAAGAAGCTTCAATAAGTGGCAACCCCCTTTGAAGGCAAAGATCAACAATGTGAGGGAGTTGGAGAGTTGGAACGGGGAGCGTCGTGTTGCCCATTGAATGTGGTATATATGGAAAGTTGAGCAAAATGGGCACTCGCCCCTTGTAAGGAGTAATGAATTCGGAATTCGGAAATTGGAACAAGGGGTGCCCTGCCCGACCCTTAAACGGCATCAATGCCCGGCATGGCGGCGACTTGACTTCTTCGGCCGTGATTGGCACAATAACCCGGATTGGCATCCGGCAAATGAATTCTTGCATCTCGAATGGCACGGCCATGGCCAAAGTTTTCTTGCCCGGCTCTTGCTTATCCTTGGCGCAAGTAGCTGCAGAAGCACGCCCCTTCCGAGTAACAAAGGGAGGTGAGGCGGAGGCGGAAGGCTCCGTGGATGGTGGAGTTATAATGGAAAGTGTTGGCAAATGGGTGAATGGGGGCGGAGGTTCAAACACGTCGAGCTTCTCCCCTTGCTCGGAAGCAGTCGGGATGGGCTCGGGTGCAAAAAGGGGTGGATCCTGCTCAGGATTAGCCATGGGTAAGGGTAAAGGGTTCAATGGTGAAATAGGCAAAGTGGGTTTTAAAGGGATAATGGAAGGTCGAGGTGGAGGTAATGGGAGGTTAATTGGGGAAGGTTCAACGGTGGGCTCAATGGAGGCCGATGGTATGGAGGTTAAGGGTTTAATGGGCGGAGGTTTGATGGAAGACTCAGGGGAGGTTGATGGTGTGAAGTTTGATGGTATAACTGGTGGAGGTGTAATGTAAGCAGCGTCAGGGATAGGAGGAGACTCACAATGTGCCGGTGTGGGCGATTGGAATATCGACCCATCGTCGTAACACCAACTGGTCTCATAAACAGGGGTTGAATTAGGAGTGGTTTCCTCCTGAGCAGGGGGTTCGTCGAATGAAAATGGGGAAAGTGGAAAGTTAAGGAAACTCGGAAGGGGTGCCTGCGGAGCTTCATCATCATCGTATACTGCCTCGGATACTTCGAGTGTCGGCTCTTGCTCACTTGAACCGCCGACGCCGTAATCATCCCTCCTGTCTTTCCATTCTCTCTCCATCTTTGTAATCTCGTCCAAAGCGGCATGGAGAGGATTGACTGGAGTAGGAGGAGCCGTGACCCTCTTTATTTGTTCCTCCATCAAAGTAATCTTATCAAGTAGAGATTGTTGGAGGGGTGTGACTTGAACAACCGAGGGCTGGCAGGGCCTTGAAGGAGGAAGGGACGCATAAAAAGGCCGTGGAGGGGAATTAATGGGCCGGCCCATGGAAGAATCCGGATGGGCCGGATTGCAAGGAATAAATGGGCCTCGGTGCCGCGGTGGAGGAGGAATAGAAGGAGGCGGGTGATGGGCAACCCGAGAGGAAGCATGAATAGAAGGAGATGGGTAATGGGCTACCCGATTAGAAATATGAGTGGAAGAAGGAAGTGGGTGATGGGCCACCCGAGTGTGAATAGAAGAGGGAAGTAGGTGATGGGCCACCCGAATAGGATTAGAAGATGGAGGTGAATGAGATGCACCCTCAACGGCCGCCTTAAGGGCTTGGATCTGTTGAGGGGTGAGATGATCCAATGCATGGATGATTCGGGAGACCTTCTCGTCATTGGGAGGAGACGATCCCGAGGGAATAGGGGCTCGCAATTGAGGAGGGGGACCATGAGAATGGACATTGCCCATGGGTCGGGCATGACCATAATAGTGAGAATGTGGTCCCTTGGAGAGATGGCGAGAATTATGTTGAACATGTTGAAGGTGAGGATTATAAGATGTGCTAGGTTGTATATCCTCATGAATTGAATTGAACATGTTGTTTTGTTTATCAAAGTAAGGCATTACGCAATCCAAATAATGTGCAAACAATTTGCAAAGAAACACACAAGTTGGAATGGTTACCTTGATTTTTATTTGTTTGAACCTTGGTGAATTAAAGATTTTAGCAAAGTTTGGAATGATTCACACAAGGGGGGAACCTAGTTTCAATATGATTTGAACTTCAATGCCAACTAGGAACACTTTCTCACCGTATAGGCCACTAACTCGGGACTTCAAAAGGGTACAACCTGCCCGGCGTCCGTGAGGGAATCCACGGGTGCGGGGACTTACGGAGGCTTGGAAAAGGGATCTCCGGTCCAAAGAGACGGAATGCTCAATGGAGGGTCGTCCCGATTCCAAGAGGGTGTGTGGATCCTAATGAAGAGGAGGGGGGCTCCCAAACCAATGCAAAGAATGAATGCAACAGGGGAAACAGGCCAACCACAATAATATGATCAATCAACAAAGATAAGCATGAAATATCATGAAAACTCACCCGGAAACCCACAGTAAAAACACGCCCTGGCAGGGGGCGCTACTAACAAGAGAAACGACAGCGGCACTGTCGTGAACCAACGTGGGGGCCCAGGGGCAGAGTAAAACACGCCTTATGGTGAGGCGCTACCAATAAAAGGACGCCCTATTCAACGGGCGTCAAATCAAAAGACACGCCCTAATGTGGGGCGCTAATAAAGTAAAAGACGCCCTGTAGCAGGGCGTGAATTCACATGCATCAATATAAAGCAAGAACACCCAGAAATGTGCTGGAAAACGCCCTATCAGAGGGCGTGAAATAGGAAGCAGACGCCCTTGCTTAGGGCGTTAAATCAAGAAAAACGCCTCTTCCAGAGGCGTGAATTCACTTTCCCCAGAAAAACTTCGCGGCCGGCAGTATCAACACCCAATCACACAATCATGGCAATCAATAGAATAAGCATGCTCATCAATTTTATTTAAAAAAAAGGACTTTCTAAACAAAAACCTATCAAACTAACAAATCACAAGTGGGAGAGTACAATGCAAGTGGAGGGTGCCCGAGGGGCACAAAAGGAGACGCACCGAGGGTGCAATAGGGGAGACGGCACGCGCGGGTGCCTAAGGGGAAAGGGTAATGAAAGAAGAACACAAAGGGTCCCACCGTGATCGCCAATTTGTAGATTCGGATTAAAATAATCCACTTAAGAAAAATATCAAAGAAAAGACATGCAATAAGCATCAATATGGAGGAAAATATATGCACGAGGTGCACAAGGGGATGTGATCGCCAGAGACGCGAGGCCTCAAAAATATAACAATGAAAGCATGGGAAAGGGGAGCATGCGTAGGATGCTAAGGGGAATGTGATCGCCAGAGACGCGAGGGCCTCAAAGATATAACAAATAATAAAAGGGAGAGATCGCGAAAAATACCTTGGAGTGCGGGGATGTGAGTGCTTCCTTTCTCTTCAAATCGGCCGGCCGATGAAGAGAGTTCTTGCTTTTATTACCCTTGCAAAACAAACAAATACCACCAAAAGAATTGAATTAGAAACAAGGTGGGTGTAGCATCAAATTCAATAAAAATATATGAGCATGAAAGCATGTAAAAGAACACACCTTAAGGGGATTGCCCTTAAACCCCTATGCAAAAGGGATGGGAGATGTATGATGAATGCAAAATAGAATAGGGGAAAGAGTGCAAGAGTTGCACTAAAGGGGAGCCTCAACGTGGTTGGGAATAATAAATCAATAGAACAATAGAATATGATGCATGCATGAATTAAATAAAAATACAAGATAGTGAAAAGGAGATGAGATAAAAAATCTTGTTTGTGATCGGTGCTCCTTGGCTTGAATGCTCAATGGGGAGAAAGCTTCAAAAGGGATGAAGACTTGATGTTGAAACTCCTCCTCCTTAGCCAAAAAAAAGCCCCTTCGGTTCCTGTAAAAAGAAGAACAAACAGAAGAAAAAGAAGAGAAAATAAAAAAAAACAGAAGAAGAAGGGGAAAGAAGAATAGCATGGGAAGAAGAAGAAGACGGGAGAAGAAGAAGACGGCAGAAGAAGAAGAATAGAAGAAGAAAAAAAACAGAAGAGAAGAAGAAATAACAAAAGAAAAACCAAGGGTCAGAAGCCTTCGGAATCCAACCCGTTAACAGAGCTCGGAAGCTCTATTAATAAGGTAACAAAGGGATAAGAGGGAAAGAGTCCAAAAGGGGGAGGACTAGGCTGGGCAAGAGCCCAAACGAAGTAGGAGTCTTTCTGGGAAAGACTGCATCCGTTCGGAACACAAAATTGAAACACGACTTGGACCAGGGCGTCAATTGAAGAATTGACGACCTACCAAAGGGCGTCTTTTAAAAACACGCCTTATATAAGGGCGTTAATTCAAAAATCAAATTTTAGAATTTATTTGGAAAATTGTGAAACACGTCTGCTTCAAAGGCGTTAATTAAAACACGCCCCAGCAAAGGACGTTAATTCAAAATATTCAAAATAGGGCCATTTTTTATTTCTCAATATTATTTTCTCATTTTTTAGGTGGAGGTGCATCTCGTCGCCCTGATTCCAACGACTATTTTTGCGAATTTTTCTGACACCTGGAAGGCCACCAAATCACCTCTGGAAGGGGTTGAAAAATAATATTAAAATATTCAATTTGAAAGTCACGCCCTTGTTTAAGGCGTGAATTCATTTTGTTTAATTTTTTATTATTTTTAGATTCAAAATAACGCCCCCTTTTAAGTCGTTAATTCCTGAAAAATTCCGAAAAATTCCCAGAAAAAATCCAGAAAAATAGGAATTTGAAAGAATGGACGCCCTCCAATATAGTCGTCAATTTTTTAAGAAATGCCCATGCCTAAGTCGTTATTTAAAAGACGCCCCACGTCAAGCCGTTAATTCAAGAAAATAGGAGAAAAATGCCCAGAAAATCCAGAAAAATCCAGAAAAATCCAGAAAAATAGGAAAAAATAAGAAAAGGGGAAAAAAGGAAGAAATCCAAGAAAAGTGAGAAAAACCACTCAAATAGAACTAATTTGAGGGTCAAATTGGGGCATTACAAGGCGATATGAGATGCACTCAAAGTAACGTCAATTTTGGCGTGTCTACAGCGAAGTGTAGTGATGATGGTTGAGAGGGAATTTGTTGGGAGTGGTGGGGGTGGAGGCCTAAGGGTGGTCTCAAGTTGGCCGGGTGGGGATGGAGGAGTGGTAGTGCTCCTCGGGCGAGGGGTGTTTGAGTAGGAGGGGTGGGAATATTTGGGGATGTAGATCTTCCTAAGTTCTACCTTCATCTCTTCCCATGAGTGAATAGGTTCTTGTCTTTCAACCCTCCTTAAGCCCTCTATGCTCCGCCACTTTTCCTTGGCTTGACCCCGAAGATGTCCCTTGGCCTTGAGGACTCTCGCGGGTCCATATACCCAAGTCTCTTCAAAGTACCTTTCTATGGTAGCGTCCCACCTAAGGTAATCACTAGAACATGATCCGTCAAAGATAATATCCCTATCTAGAATGAAGTCCATGGGTCGCGAGTAGGCTAAGTAGGAAATGGCCATGATGAACGGGGAGATAAATGCAATGGCCCTAGGACAAGACTTAGTAGAGACAAGTCTAGAACTTACTCTGATACCAATTTGATGTGACACAACCCCTTAGACTTAGAGTGCAAGCAACGCAACGGACACGACAATGTCACACAAGCGGACTCACTCGCATTTGGCACACTCAGGTCCGTAGGTGGACCGACGATGGGGTGAGGGTACAAGGTTGGACCCGGAGGTTTCCAAGGGTATGGCTGGCTTGGGGAGGACCCCTAAGGGCCTGAGGTTGCCCAAATTCATGGGCGGTCAGCACACCGAGGGCGTGGGTAAATTGGTCTCGCTCACAACTCACCCACGGTGGGCACTCACATAGTAGCAATTTGAGTTCGAGCACTCCTCACCGACCGACGGCACACTAGAAGCAATACTAATCAAGCACAAATAATCCAGCATAGGAGTGTGGTCACAAGCTCACCTGATCAGCATGAATACGCCGATCCCGACCGGAGACGATGACGAACGGGGAGGCGTGGGCATGCACCCGCACGCCGCGTCGATGTAGCTTCGGATGGCGACCTGCTAATACATGCACTAAGCCCCTTGCAAGGGGTGGGGGAGTAGAATTACAACCAAAATGTACCTCCACGCAGGGAGGGGCGCTCAGCCAGCCAGGCGGGGAGGGGAAAAGCTGAGCTAGGAACTAATTGGAAGGCGGTTGCCGGTTCTGTCCGCTCTCTGGAACAGGGGACATGCAGTCGATGTCAGCGCCGGTGTGGCCACTCTCGGACTCCGTTTGCTACGAATCGACTGGAAAAACATTCTGGGTTGGTCCAGGAGGACGTCAGATTTTTGGGAGGACTTCTAGTTGCTGGCGTTGGTCGGGGCATGGCCGTGAGCAGGGTCTCTGTTATCTGGTTCTGTCTGCTTCAGCACCACTGCTGCAAGAAGATGAGGTCACCACGGGTGCGCCTGGGCTCTGATTCAGGCGTGGCTTGAGTCGCTGGATTCGTTGTCGAGCTCTCTTCGAAATGAGACCCACGGGGACGCCGGAGGAGGTCAGAGTAGATAGGGGCAGCCCAAAAAGTGATCGGGTGTCTGTTCAGTCCCAGAGTGGACAGAACAACGCACCCGAGGGAGAAAATTGAGAAATCGCTGCTCCGGATGTCGAACGGGGTGCCGTTCTTGGTAATGTAAGAAGGCTTGTCGTAGAATCTCTCAGCCAAGTGGCGCCTCAAGAAGCACAGGAATGTCACCGTGGGAGCTTCTGGAAGTTTCTTCAGGTTGCTGACCGGACCTATCCTGTGCAGTCGGAGAAGAATGGCTCTCCCTGGCAGTCACGAACTCAGACGAGGACAAGACCACCACTTGTTGCAAAGCTGACAGGAAGACGAATCTAACGGTATATGATACGCCTCATGGAGCTTCACGGTGATATCATGGGAGCCTCTACAAGTCAATTGAACACTACGGCCTACGAGCTGGAAAAGGCTAGTTGAAGATGATAGGTGGGAAATGGGGTAGATGAGAGGGGAAATGGGGTGGATGGGTGTGGAGGTGACCCCAGGCTGTGAAGGGGTCTGGGAGGGGGCAAACCAAGGTTAGGAAGGGGGAGAATTGGGGCTGGAAGGGGGTCTAGCAGGTGGTGGAAGGGAGAGCTGTGAATTTGGTGTTGGGAGGGAAAGGGAGAGGGAGATCTCTCTCCCTTGGGGAGTCTAGGGCATGGGGGAGGAGAGCGTGGAGGGAAAATATTCAAATGTCCCTTGGGAGCTGTAGGATTGTGTGGGAAAAA
This sequence comes from Amorphophallus konjac, assembly GCA_022559845.1. Lineage (NCBI taxonomy): Eukaryota > Viridiplantae > Streptophyta > Magnoliopsida > Alismatales > Araceae > Amorphophallus > Amorphophallus konjac. Next base: position 64,055 of record JAHNEJ010000212.1, on the reverse strand, counting down.
TAGGGTGGATTGTGTTGGGGAGAGGGAGATTGTGTTGGGAGAGCCAAGATTCTCCTAGGGAGGGAGGAGATTTGGTGGTAGTTGGGAGAGGGGGTAATTAATGCTCCCAGGGAAGTGAAGGGTCTCTAGATGAGGTGGAGGGTGATGGATGAGGTGGAGGATGATGTGGAGGGGTGAGGAGAGAGAAATGGGCACAGGTTTTAGAAAGAGAAAGTGGAGGACAGAGAAAATAGCTTCCTAGAGAGAGAGGTAGAGAAAGAGGGGGGGGATAGGGGCTTCTCACCCACTCAATTTGCTTCTCACCAAAAGAAGAAGATTTAAGTTGGACACTAGAAAATTCAAATATTTATTCATTCATTAACTTCAAATGGGGAGATGGGGGTCCTATTTATAGGGATCTCATAATTTACAATAAGTGCTTTGACTTTAGTACTAATGACAAATAACCAAGGGGAAGGGGGGGCGCCCTTGGGCCTAGCCCAATGAATTGGGCCCATTAACTAACTTTAATCAACATAATGACACATAACTTAGGTAAATGACTCATTAACCAAGATACATGACTCAAATAAAAGGGAAATTACAATGATATGACTCAAAAAAATATGAAAATTATATGACTCGACTCAGAAAAATGTGACGGACACAATGGAACCATGCCGGTGACCAATCGGAGCAGTGGAAAAATGTGAAGGGCGAGAGATGCCCCCATCATACTCCCGGGGTGCGAAGAACTCGACTCCGTCGAGTATGGGTCCGCCAGGGAAGAGGTCCTCCAATGCAGCTCCGGGCGAGCCACAACCTCCAAACTCAACCTCGCGTCGTTAGCCGGGGGACAACTCTTCATCCTCTCAAGGTGGCTCGGGCAGACCCTCTTGCTGGCGATGGTACCCTGCTTGCCTAGTATTGCCTCCGTGTGCACACGTCGGACTCTCAAGCTGATATGTGGAGGCTCTCCGAGGGTGTCACTCACAAAGGTGGGGGTAGGCTCAAGGTGCTCACTGGGATCCACCGCGGTGCCCTTAGAGGGTGCTAGATCCGCCACGTGAAAAGTGGGGTATATCCCAAAATCCCATCGGTAAATCCAACCCATAAGCCAGGTTGCCAAAGCCACTCGGAACATGGAAGGTCCAAGTCCTCGTGCCCTCGATTTGGAGGTGACCCTAAGGTAGAGCCATTCCAAAGCCACCATCGTAAGGTTGCCTACTTGGAATCCAAAGTGGCACTCGCGAGTTTTTGCCCGTTCATTATGAACCTCACCGCCCGTTGCTAGATGCTTGCTTGAATGAGTATGCCATGAGCTACGGTGCGGTGTGGGTGGGAAGTGTGTGGTATGCAAAGGGGGACCGGGGCAACCATAAGTGGACCTATCATGCAATGCGGCTATGTAAACCTTGATGGACCTAGGAGGGCCGGGGCACCCGTAGGTGAATCTATCATGCATGGGTGAAGCAAATGCCGGGGGACCAGGGCAGCCATGTATGAACCTATCATGCTCTAGACCCAACTTGTTGATGCCGATGGATGGGGGAGGGCCGGCACACCCAAATACGGACCACTCATACTTCCGACTTGACATGTGGGTGTGATGAATGAAAAGGCCTGACTTACTAATCATGCCAACTTGTGTGAAGTGCAAAGACACATGCATTCCTACTCCAAAGATGATTTCTTTGTGAGGGGTTGTGGGATGACCTTTGAACTTCCATTGGAAAGGATCGAAGGGATCTAAGAAGGTGGACATCATGGGGTGGGGCATAACCTTATTACCTAGGGATATGTGGCCCAAGGTCATGGCTCCTAAGGTGTGACCCAAGTCAAGGACTTGGTGGATTGGACCAAACATGGTGGGTTGGAATAGGAAAAGGTGGGTGGTGGGCAAGGCGGTTGGGTCCCATGGATTCCTTGACCCCCATTGGAAGGGATCAAAGGGATCATAAAAAGGGTTATCAAGGGGGAGGGGCCCTATGTCCTCGAGATCCTCAAATGGTGGTGGGTCATCCTCCTCTAATAAAATAATTGGGCCGAAGTTCTTGGTGGGTGGGTCGGTCATGAGGGGAGGGCTTGGCTTTCTACCTGATATAAGAAGCTCCAAATTGTGGAGAAGGTCGGGCTCATCTGATGTGGGGAGGAATAGAAGGAGGTCGCTAGTGTAGCAACCAATGGTGCAAACCGAGGTGATAGACCAGATGCATAGGTGTAGGAGGCCAAGGCTCCTAGGTTGTTCGGCCAAAGGGGTCAATATGCTAGTGAACTCAATTTGCCATGCTATGCCCTTAAGAAGATCCTCTAAGGTCTCCACTTGATAGGATGCTTGGATTGTGGTGTGATAGAAGAAGAAGAGCACTATGGGAAGGTTTTGTTCTATAGGAGAGAAAACATGGGCTGTGATCTCTCTAATTGGACTATCCTTTAGCCAACTAACAAGGGGTTCTCCTAAGATGAGCTCGGCCCCAACTAGAGAGGGTGGTGTAACGTGAAGACCATCGTGTGAGGTTTCTTTTTCAACTTGGACATGGATTTCCTCCAAGGTGGGGAGTGATTTTGGAGTGTTCACCACTATGGGGTCGGGTATGAGTTCCTCTACCAAGGAGGTGAGAGGGTCTTTTGGGGTGATGAGGGTTGGTGTGTGGTGCTCCCGGGGTGGAGAGTAAAGGGAAACTTGGATTGGGATTGGTAGGGGAAGTAGTGGAGGCCTAGGTTGGGGTAGGATTGGGGTTGGGAGTGGAAGGTGGGTTGGGTGAGGGGGTTTGGGATGATTGGATTTGGCGGGGGCATTCCTTTTAGGGGATGATGGAGGGGTAGTGGTGGGAACCAAGGGGGCTTGTGGGGTATGGGTTTGGTGAGGGATCGTGGGTTGGGAGGTGGTGGCCGTCATGGGCCTAGATGGAGGGATGGACACGGGGTCCACTTGGGTTTGAATGGTGAGGGTTGGGTGAGTGGTGGTCCTCATTGGGGAAATCGGGTCGGTTAGGGGTCTCTTCCCCTTGGGATCGGCTGATTGTGGAGGGGTGGGAGTGAGGGCCAATTTTGTTTGGATATTGAGGACTGTGGAAGGGGTTTTTGATTGGGGTGTGGGGGCCCTTGTGGGGTTACGTGGAGAGGTTGATGCTTGGATCATTTGGGTTTTAAGGGAGGGGATTTGGTGGTGAAGTGTAGTGATGATGGTTGAGAGGGAATTTATTGGGAGTGGTGGGGGTGGAGGCCTAAGGGTGGTCTCAAGTTGGCCGGGTGGGGATGGAGGAGTGGTAGTGCTCCTCGGGCTAGGGGTGTTTGAGTAGGAGGGGTGAGAATATTTGGGGATGTAGATCTTCCTAAGTTCTACCTTCATCTCTTCCCATGAGTGAATAGGTTCTTATCTTTCAACCCTCATTAAGCCCTCTATGCTCCTCCACTTTTCCTTGGCTTGACCCCGAAGACGTCCCTTGGCCTTGAGAAACTCTCGCGGGTCCATATACCCAAGTCTCTTCAAAGTACCTTTCTATGGTAGCCTCCCATCTAAGGTAATTACTAGAACATGATCCGTCAAAGATAATATCCCTATCTAGAATGAAGTCAATGGGTGGCGAGTAGGCTAAGTAGGAAATGTCCATGATGAACGGGGGGAAAAATGCAATGGCCCTAGGATAAGACTTAGTAGAGATAAGTCTAGAACTTGCTCTGATACCAATTTAATGTGACACAACCCCTTAGACTTAGAGTGCAAGCAATGCAACGAACACGGCAATGTCACACAAGCGGACTCACTAGCATTTGACACACTCAGGTCCGTAGGTGGACCGATGATGGGGTGAGGGTCCGAGGTTGGACCCGGACGTTTCCAAGGGTATGGCTGGCTTGGGGAGGACCCCTAAGGGCCTGGGGTTGCCCAAATTCACGGGCGGTCAGCATGCCGAGGGCGTGGGTAAATTGGTCTCGCTCATAACTCACCCGCGGTGGGCACTCACATAGTAGCTATTTGAGTTCTTGCACTCCTCACCGACCGACGGCACACTAGAAGCAATACCGATCAAGCACAAATAATCCAGCATAGGAGTGTAGTCAGGAGCTCACCTGATCAGCGTGAATACGTCGATCCCGACAGGAGACGATGATGAGCGGGGAGGCGTGGGCATGCACCCGCACGCCGCGTCGGTGTAGCTTCGGATGACGACCTGCTAATACATGCACTACGTCCCTTGCAATGGGTGGGGGAGTAGAATTACAACCAAAATGTACCTCCACGCAGGGAGGGGCACTCAGTCGGCCAGGCGGGGAGGGGAAAAGCCAAGCTAGGAACTAATTGGAAGGCGGTTGTCGGTTATGTCCGCTCTCTGGAACAGGGATAGGCAGTCGATGTCGGCGCCGGTGCGGCCACTCCCGGACTCTGTTTGCTACGAAACCAGCGGAAAAACCTCCTGGGTTGGCCCAGGAGGACGTCAGATTTTTGGGAGCACTTCTGGTTGCTAGCGTTGGTTGGGGCAGGTCCGTGAGCAGGGTCTCTGTTCTCTAGTTCTGTCTGCTTCAGCACCACTGCCGCAGGAAGACGAGGTCACCACGGGTGCTCCTGGGCTCTGATTCAGGCGTGGCTGGAGTCGCTAGATTCGTTGTCGAGCCCTATTAGAAATGAGACCCACGGGCATGTCGGAGGAGGTCACAGTAGACAGGGACAGCCCGAACAGTGATCGGGTGTCTGTTCAGTCCTAGAGTGGATAAAACAGCGCACCCGAGGGAGAAAATTGAGAAATCGCTGCTCCGGATGCCGAACGGGGTGCCACTTCTTGGTAATAGAAGAAGACTTGTCGTAGAAGCTCTCAGCCAAGTGGCGCCTCAAGAAGCACAGGAGTGTGGCCGTGTGAGCTTCTGGAAATTGCTTCAGGTTGCTGACCGGACCTATCCTGTGTAGTCGGAGAAGAATGGCTCTCCCTGGCAGTCACGAACTCAGATGGAGACGAGACCTCCACTGTTGCAAAGCTGACAGAAAGACAAATTCAACGGTATATTATACGCCTCAGGGATGTTCACGGTGACATCATGGGAGCCTCTGTAAGTCGATGGAACACTGCGGCCTGCGAGCTGGAACAGGCTGGTTGAAGATGATAGGTGGGAAATGGGGTAGATGAGAGGGGAAATGGGGTGGATGGGTGTGGGGGTGACCCCTGGCTGTGAGGGGGTCTAGGAGGGGGAAAACCAAGGTGAGGAAGGGGGAGAATGGGGGCTGGAAGGGGGTCTAGCAGGTGGTGGAAGGGAGAGCTGCGAATTTGGTGTTGGGAGGGAAAGGTAGAGGGAGATCTGTCTCCCTTGGGGAGTCTAGGGCACGGGGGAGGAGAGACTGGAGAGAAAATGTTCAAATGTCCCTTGGGAGCTGCAGGATTGTGTGGGGAATAGGGTGGATTGTGTTGGGGAGAGGGAGATTGTTGGGAGAGCCAAGATTCTCCTAGGGAGGGAGGGAGGAGATTTGGTGGTAGTTGGGAGAGGGGGTAATTAATGCTCCTAGGGAAGCTAGATGAGGTGGAGGGTGATGGATGAGGTGGAGGATGATGTGGAGGGGTGAGGAGAGAGAAAGGGCGCAGGTTTTAGAGAGAGAAAGTGGAGGAGAGGGACAATGGCTTCCTAGAGAGAGAGAGAGGTAGAGAGAGAGAGGGGGGACAGAGGCTTGTCACCCACTCAATTGGCTTCTCACCAAAAGAAGAAGATTTAAGTTGGACACTAGAAAATTCAAATATTCATTCATTCATTAACTTCAAATGGGGAGATGGGGGTCCTATTTATAGGGATCCCATAATTTACAATAAGTCCCTGACTTTAGAACTAATGACAAATAACCAAGGGGAAGGGGGGGGCGCCCTTGGGCCTAGGCCAATGAATTGGGCCCATTAACTAACTTTAATCAACATAATGGCACATAACTTAGGTAAATGACTCATTAACCAAGGTGCATGACTCAAATAAAAGGGAAATTACAATGATATGACTCAAAAAAAATATGAAAATTACATGACTCGACTCAAAAAAATGTGACGGACACAATGTAACTATGCCGGTGAGCAATCGGAGCTGTGGAAAAATGTGAAGGGCGAGAGATGCCCCCATCACAAAGCAATATGGATTATCATATTTTCCAACGAACACTAAAAGGAACCTTTTTTCATACACTTCCTTACACAATTTTCAAATATTGGTAGCTACGTATAACCCCATTTTTTTTAATAAAACACAAGAAGGTGACTAACCTTTTGACGCGAGTTATACCCTTTGTCTCAGGGGCATTTCCCGGTTACTTAGCTTCGTCACTTATCTTAATTACGTATTTTGTCACTTTTCGACGCTAGTTTTACCCTTTGTCTCAGGGGCACTTCCCGACTACTTGGTGCCAAATCTCACTTATTTTTAATAGTGGGTTTACTTCACTTTTCGTCCCGAGTTTTCTCCTTTGTTTCAGGAAAGATTCCCGGCTACTCGGATTCACGTTCCACTTATGCAGAATTTTGATGGGGCAAATAGCTTTTTCCTCACGAGACATGTGATTTCCGTGTAGAGATTCAAGAGTCCTCTAAAGTGTTGAGAGGAATAACTGAAATCCTTATTCGATAGAATCATTTATCTCAAAAAGGAGCATATTGTAAGGGTGGTTGTACTGAATGTAAGAAATGAATTAGTTTCATCATAGTAATGTCTCCCCCTAAATGTATGCACAGTAAAAAAAAATTCCCCCTTAATATATGCCATGTAACAAACATGTCTAAGTCAAAACAATTATGTTTAACAAGGCGATGAGGTCGTAGAAGTTTTTCAAGAAAAGGTTGCATAAAGTATATACAAGCAATCATGCAAAGATATTGCAATATTTTCAAGCAAGGTGACTTACGGTACGTGGCGGAGAATAAGGTCCGAAGACCACCATCACGCATGGAGAAAGCTTCCAGTTGGACATAATCCAACTTTCCACAATTGCCATGTGAGATACCGGAGAATCATGGCATTCAAACACACAAGTATGTAAAACATGAACAAGCATATGCATGTGAATGAAATGTTGATGAAAATTTATTTCAATTCACAATTATGCAAAGATATGTGCAATCTAAGGCATGAATTGAAGTATGTATGCTACGTATGCAAAATAGAATTTTTAATTGCAAAAGGATGAGTGAAAGTATGAGAAACTCTATATGCAGTGTCAGGCATTCAAAATATGTTTATTTACAGCATGCAGTTAAGTGTATAGACTGGCAAAATCAACCAAAGGTGAGTGTAAGATTCAAATGAGTATCAACAAACCAGAATTTCATATCTCATCAGACACAGGATTTGGAAGTGCACTTGCAACAACTCATATTCACACCACTTGGCTTTAAAAAGATGCAATAGGAAACACCAAATTTTTCTGAAACTTCAAATCCTTACTCTTGGAGTGTGTACCAAAATCAACAGGTGCCTGAAAGGAATATTCTTACCGGATGAACATTCATTTACTTGCCTTGAGAGATCAATTTTTGTCAATTATTCTCTTGGGCTCAAGGCATCCCTGCAAGACAAAAGTCTCATTTTATAGTTTTGGGTACCCAAGCTTTCTTGGGTCCCTTGGAGTTAGTTTTAGCATGAATAAAAAGATTTTCAATCCTTCTGGCAAACCATTCATCATCCTCCCTCATCAAGTCACAAGAACACATTGAATGACCACAGTCACCACAGTAAAAACAATGAGGAGGTGAAACTTTAGTGTATGTTTTCTCACCATTTCCTTGGGATTTCTGAACCCATTTTCTATTGTTTATAGAAGTTCTGGATTTATCAAAATTAAACTTTCTATTCATTTTGGAAGCACAAGCATCATCATTTAACCTCAACCAACAATTTTCCAACACATGACCATACTTGCCACAGTAGAAACAACAAGGAGAATTGAAATTTCCAAAATATTTCTCATGAATTTTGTCAAATAAATTTTTCTTGTAAGATGTTGACCTTTTTCCATGAAAGACATGCTTATTATTGAATCTATTTTGGAAATCAAATTTAACATTCATAGCATGAGACTCATCATGTTGCTTTAAAAAAAAACTTTCCATTACATGTCCTAATTTGCCATTCACAAACTTAGATATAGAATTATTTAAGTCCTAGATTTCATTCTCTAAAGATGTAATGTGCAATTTTGCACTGGCAAGTTCCTCTTCACAGGCCACAAGCCTGTCATTCTGCATGGAGTTTATAGTTTTGTAGCTTTCAATCTTCAATTCTAACTCATGCAATTTTTCAGATTCATCATTTACCCTACTTTTTCCTTTTTCGTATGCATGAAGTTTATCAAACAACAACCTGTTTTGTTCTTTCAGATATGTGTTCTCCTTAATCAACTTATCATCTGTAGCCAATTTATCAATGAGCCTTTGATCACTTGACATAGCTTCCAGCTTGTCCTTTAACTCTTTTTCAGTTTCTTCAAGTTGATTGATCTTGTCAAGCAAGGTGTCGATTTCTTCTTTTAGACAATAATTTTTATCTCTATGCATTTCCACATCAAACAAAAGAGATTCATTTACATTCTTGAATTCTAAGCATTTTTCACAAGAAGAAGTTTCATGAAAAGTATTTTCAAGTTTCTTATGGAGCTTCTTATTTTCAGACTTTAATTTCTTGTACTTACTCGATAATTCATCATATGCATCCACTAATTCTTCAAATGAAATTTCATCAAGTTTAGAGTCAGAACTTACCTCATTGGATTCTAAGCTCGCATGATCATCCCTACTGTTAGCCATCATGCACGCATCCTCTAGCCCTCCTTCATGAAACTTGATAAGTCCATCTAAGATTTCTTTAGCGGAGCTGCAATCAGAAACAAATGAAAATTTGTTAGAGTCAACTGCAACTTTCAATAGGTTCAGGATGATAAAATTATCTTCACTTTTGGCCCTATGTTTAGTAGACCATTTGGACTTGTCCAATGGCAATTCATACGGACCATGAGATATGAGATTCCACAACTTGGGATCATAAGAGTTGACAAATATACATATTCTTCCCAACTAGAGACTAAAATTTGAACCATCAAAAATAGGAATTGAATCCATATTAGCCATCGCAAAAGATCTTTCCTCCTAGACCGCAAGGTCCGCTAAAACAATCAGAGACCGGGCTCTGATACCAATTGTTGGCCCAGATATATGGCAGATAAGAAGGGGGGGTTGAATTGTCCCCCAGGCGAAATGGTAGATTTTAAAAACAACTTAGTTAATTACAGCGGAATTAAAATAACTATGTTAATAAAATTGAACTGAAGTGAGATTTAAGCTCTCTCAAACTTTTCGATCTCACACGAATAGCCTAAGCAAGTAATGATTGATCTTCCACTGAACACGGATAGCAGACGTAGCAATATGTGATGGTGCAGTGAATAAAAATATGTAAAATAGCCTGTGAAGGGAGATAGAAGAGATGGGCAACCACATGGAACGCGGAGATTTTTAGGTGGTTCGGCTGGACCTATCCGTCCACCTACGTCCACCCCTCACCGAAACTTGGTGAGGCTTCACTAACACGCTACAACTGTAGCAACCACAGGGACGAACCCCAGCACCACACACATGCTGCTTCTACAGCAATCCACACACGGGGCCTGGCCCCAAAACGCTGCCACCACAGCACACACCCACACAATCGGGGAACTCACCCTACACTAAAATCTCACACGGAGACACAGCTCTGTCCACACACACAAATATTTCGATGTTTAGAAAAACAGGAAGATGATCAATACATGCTCAATACTCAAGATAGAAATCATTGAAGCATATGAAGAAGGGTGGAAGAAATGTATCCATGATATAGGAATGGCCGGAGATGATCCTATTTAAGCTTCCAAGGTGAGGGAGGGTCGAACTCTAGCGATATCAAGCTCTACGAACTCAGTTCTATAGCTTTTGCTACTTTGGCATGTGAGAGCTTGATGGAACGGATGAAGCTTTTGAATCCCTTCGACCAAGAGCATCCCTGCAAGATGAAAACGTGGGTAAGGCTCTCAAAAACACTCTCCCTCTCAACCCTGCGGCCACACCTCTTCCTTCGTCTTTTTTCTTGTTTTTTTTCAAGCCAGAAAATCGCAGCAACATATATATCAGCTCATATGAAGGAGTAAAAGACATTAAGGCCCATGCAAAAATCTTGTGAAAGATGTCTAATATATGTATGAATGCCCTAGGGGTAATAGGGTAAACAACCAAGGCAAATGGACTATAAAAAGTGGGTTTCGAAACCCATTCCAAAAACCCGCTTCGGACGCAACAGAAAAAGTGTCAACTCTATGAGTCGACACTTTTTGCAACTCATTCTGTTTGCTTCAAAAAAACAAGACCCAGGGAAAAAGTGTCGAATTTCAGAGTCGACACTTTTTACTTGTGTTTTGGAAAAGCCAAAACCAGCGCACAGAGAAATAAGTGTCGACTCTAAGAGTCGGCACTTTTACTGACATGGATAAAAGTGGCATTTAGCCCATTGAAAAACTCAATTTCTCACATACAAAAATCAAACAAATTAGCCATGCATCCATGCTAAATGTGAGAAACAGGTAAAACCATTTTTATCAAGATTGAAGTGTTTAAACCAATGCATACAAATAATATGCATGAAACACTTATGAAAGCTCAACAACCCCATGAAGTATATGCATGAAAACTCTTTCAAACCATCAAATCCTCAACTAGCAAATGAAATCAATTAGCCATGCATTTAAGCAAGGTATGGGCATCATGAGACCAAATGCTATACAATGTGAGAATATGATTCAACTAATTTTATCAACATTTGCATGAGGAGTTTAAACATATTACAAGCTTAAAAGCCTCATGTACAATATATAAGAAACACAATCAAAGATTAACAGTTCAAGAAGGAGATGCATAACAGTGCAGCAGAAACTGAACTAAAACAAAGGCAGCAGAAGTCGACTTTGACTGCTTCAAAAGTCAACTTTGCTTTCCTTACCAGATTTTTCTGAAGAGAGTGCATGATGTTTACAACCTGTTTGAATAGGTAGACCACAAGGTACTCATCCAAGCATTCCTTTGACTTCTAAATGATGTCCACCATGTATTTGATTATGCATAAACAAGATAATCAAACTATAACCTCATTTGTCAACCTATTAAGCATTATCAACCCCATTTAAAAACTCAAGCCTCCTCAACTAAAATAAGATTCTTATCTTAAAGATAGCCACACCTATCAATGATCACAACATAAAGCATTTCCACACTACATAGCAAAGGTGTGATAAGATTCAAGCATATGAAAATCCTAGCAAGAGTCATTCAAACAAACCATTTGACAATCCATTGAAAAGCACATTTTTCACATGAAAGCTCCAAAGACTCATGAACAACATGCATGAGTCAACATCAAAAATACATACATGAAGGGCCATGCTTCACAACCCTTCAAGCAGGGTAGACAACATCTACATTTGAGCTCCTGAAGCAACAACAAACATTTTCCACAACATTTGAACGCACACGCAAATCACACAATATTTTGTTATCATCAAAACCATTACCAAAGACAAAGTGGGAGCGCAACGAACCCAACAACCTTAGCGATTAGCCATCCAGCTCTAGTCCCAATTTCTAGCTACAACACCTCAGTGGTCAGCTGGCCAACTCTAGTTCCCGCTCCAGTCCCAATTTTTAGCTACAACACCTTAGCGGTCAGTCGGCCAGCTCCAGTTCCAGTCCCCCGGCTACAACACCCCTACTAGTTAGCCGGCCATCTCTATCTTCAGCTTCAGCTCCAGTTCCAGTCCCCTAGCTACAACACCCCCAGCGGTCAGCCGGCTAACTCCAACTCTAGTTCTAGCTCCAATCCCAGTTTCCGGCTACAACACCCCTAGCGGTCAATCGGTCAGCTCCAGATTCCTTGGCTGCTACATCTCAATAGTCAGATAACCAGTCCCGGTCTTTTGGCTGGATACCTCAACCATAATCCGACATCAAGTACTTTTCCAACTAACAACATCTTGATGATCAGCCGGCCAGTAGCCAGTCATTCACTAACATACCTCAGAATCAACCAGCAACTCTAGTAACATTGGCCAACACACCCTCATGGGTCGGCCTCTATCCTCCAACCTCCAGTCTCCAGCAACGTAGGCCAACACACGCTTACGGGTCGACCTCCAGCCTCCACTTTTTAGTTTCCAGTCACACTAGCCAATGCACCCTCACAAGTTGGCCTCTAACTTCTAGTTTCTAGTCCCCTAGATCAACACAACCTTACGGGATATCCTCCAGGTTCCAATCTCTAGCCATTCCGACCAACACGCCTCTGTTGCACCCCTAGTTCGTGTTTGGTTTTGATGATATCAAAACGATTGTGCTTGTGTGTGTATGTGTTTCATTGAGCAATGTTTCATTGAACAACATGTTTCATATCTTGATTTGATGGGTTGAAAGATGGAGTTACACTTGATGTTTAAGGAACTAACGTTATATTTATGTTGGTTTGCAGGAATACAACTTCATGGCTCATACTTGGAGTTAACTGGAGTCCATCAATGAAAAAGGGAGTTAACTCTGTTCATGTTTGAAAGTTATATGAATGATTTATCTTTAAGGATCTCATGCATTGAATATTTAGATTTGCAGGATAAAAGTCCATGATTCATGTTTGGAACTCAAAGGATTGCATCAATGAAGATCTTAATGAAAAAGGGAGTTAACTCTGTTCATGTTTGAAAGTCATATGAATGCTTTGTATATTTAATGGTCTCATGCTTTGAATATTTTGATTTGCAGGATCAAAATCATGACTCATGTTTGGAACTCAAAGGAGTGCATCAATGAAGAGCTTATTGAAAAAGGGAGTTGAATCACTCATTACATTGTGTTGACTCTTCTATATTTCATGCATTTCATCAAATAGCTTTTCACAGTCTTGGTTGGGTATTTTCATGAGCTTTCCTCGTAAGATTTTTGGGCTTGAAATAACCTCAACCTTGTAACTTGAAATTTGATGGATGTGATCTTCTAAGTTGCTAATGACATGAATGTGGTTCATGCATGTGAAGACAATGTTCCTCGTGAAAATATTCGTACAAGACTTCATGAGATTTGGTTCAATATTGCTCATGCCTTGCATGAATGATTGGTATTTACTGATGTGTGAGATGCATGTGAAGACAATGTTCCTCGTGAAAATAAGGCTTCATGAATATTAATTTTTGTCAACAAGAATGCCATTTGAATGAATGTGGTTCTATGATATTATGTATGCTTTGCATTTGGCATGATTGTTAACACTTGTGTAATGAAGCATCTTGATGTTGAAGATTTGGTTGATTCAAGAATGTGATTGAATGGTTGAGCTTCCATGTTATTATATTTGATTGAATGATAGATTCATGCTTATCATTTCAAAACCTTGTCATTTGGTCAAATGTATTTTTGCTAAGTGATTTGAGAAGCAAAACGCATGTTTGAATAGGTTCAATGATGTATTTCATTGTGAACATGTTCATAGTGTTAATGCATAACTCATATATTTTGATTCTCAACTAACCTCTTGGTTTATCATGTTTTTCAGGATGCAAAATCATTGTTGATCTTCATGGGATTATGGTAACATTTAATCAATTGTTTCCCTTTGGTTTGATGGAGGTTTTAGTTATTTTTCAAACTCAAACTGTCTTACAGTCTTCACCATTTTCAATCCAACCGTTGGATCTCCCCTCTAAAAATTTTATGTTGTAGCTCTGGGAGTCCTCTTTCCAATGCCTTCAGTCTCGCTTCGATCGGAGTTCGGAGCTAGGAGAATTAATTCCTGTCGCCGAAGCGCGCAGAGCTATTTTTTGTGTAATATGTCTGAAAGGGTCGACCCCTGGGGTCGACCCATGGAAGGGTCGACCCCAAGGGTCGACCCCTGTAACACAGGGTGTTTTTTTATGTATTCCAGCAACCTGTTGCCCGAGGGTCGACCCCAATGGTCGACCCCTTCCGGACGGGACTTCCGAAAGTGTTTAAAACCCTTTGAAAACCCTTTCAAACATTATTATACTACCCCCTATTAGTTTCTATTGTTATTAAGGTGTTTTTAACTTGTATTAGGAGGGTTTTATGAGTCTTTTCCCCACCCCTTGAGTTGCTTATATAAGAGTTACGAATTTGGGATGTGACTAACCCTAATGCTCATTTGTTCTTTCGTATAGGTGAGGAAAAGGGGGAAAACGTGGTGGAGCTCTTCCAAGGAGGATATCATCTACATCCGTGAAGATCTGGAGCTCGTGGAAGAAGAAGAAAAGGAGAGGATCGAAGAGAGGATCAAGAGGACGTAAGAATCGTCTTCATCCGGCTTCTCTCCAACTTGTGGTTCAAGGAACATCATCAACCGGCCTTGAAGATCAAAGGGGGACTTCTTCTATGTCTTCTATCAGTTCTTTGTGATATGTTCTATGATCTATATTTTGGGTTTGAGCATGCTTGAGTATTTGTGTTTATTTTCTGAACAATAGAGATACTCATGTGTGTGACCGTTTGTGTATACGGTCGTGTTTGATCATCTTCGTGCGATCGTGTTTGTGTTATTGTGTTGCGGTTGTTGCAGCGTGTGTGTGTGTGTGTGTTGTGATCCGGTTGTCGGATCGTGTGTGTGTTGTGATCCGGTCGTCAGATCGTGTATGTGTTTGTGATCCGGTCGTCAGATCATGTGGGAGACTTTGTCTCCGTCTGTGTGTGTGTTGGGGCGTGTCCCCGTGTGTGTGTGGGGATTCATCCCCGTGTGTGTTTGGAGCGTCATCTCCGTGTTGGGGATTTACCCCGAGTGAAGCCTCACCGAGTTTGGTGAGGGGTGGACGTAGGGAGCCCGTCGTGGTCCCGAACCACAAAAATCTCAGTGTCCTATGGTTTGCATTGTGGTTTGCCTTGTTATGTTTAACAACTTAATGTGTTTATCTTAGTCGTGTGTGAACGGTGAGATTGAGAGAATTTAATCATCTTGCTTGAGTGAAAGCTTCAATCTCGTCAAGGTTGTTAATTCCGCTGTGCGCTTGTCTATGTTTTTAATCGGTCATAGTTTTTAGTAGTAGGATCTATTCACCCCCCTCTAGATCCGTGCTCCTGCACTACGGGACCCAACAATTGGTATCAGAGCGAGGCTCTGCTATCCCTAGATCTCACGATCTACAGAGTGATCCTAGTGCATTCTACAATCATGAACTTTTCTCTTGAGCACATGTCGATGAATTGCCTTCCTATTCTTAATGGTTCTGATGTTACTTCATAGATGGATAAAATGTGTAGACTGATCAATTGAATTAATCTTAATCTTTGGAAGTTGATTTATGATGGTCCTCACATATTGCCTCTAAATGAGACCAAGTGGTCTAATCATGATAAATTGAAGAACCATGAAAATGTCATTGTCTTAAATTTATTGAAAAGTGCCATTGATACTCATATATTTCCATTTGTTTCTTCTTGTAGAACGGCAAAGGAGCTTATGGATCAGTTTATCAAAGCTCAAGAGATGGAAGGACAAAATTATCTCATGGCTGACAATGATGGTCAACTCAATGAAGAAAATTATGATGTGGTAAATTCTGAAAATGAAGAACTCTCTAATGAGGAATGGCAAATGGCATATGCTGAACTGTATAAAAAATGCAAGAAACTCAAATCTGAAAATAAGAACTTGAAAAGGAAGATTAATGAGAATGTGCATGATAATCCTTCCTGTGAAAATTGTAAAACTTTGGACTCAAAGATTGAGAATCTGGAATATGAAAAAGAACTTCTAGAATCCAAAGTTGAATTATTTTCCGATGAGATGTCTTGTATGAATGAAGAGCTTGAGGTGTTTAGAAAATCTAATACTGCTCTTGAAATTGATAATGATACCCATGATTTGCTTGATCAAAACAAACACTTTTCATCTAAGATTTCAATGCTTGAGAAAAATGAAGAATATCTTAAGAACAAGCTAGCTTCTTTGTCTGATGATGATAAAATGTTTGAAAAGCTACTTGATTCTGAAATTGATAGCAAAAGCATCTTGAATGAAAATGAAGATCTTAAAAAGAAAAATGGTGACATGTTAATTCAGAATTCATTGCTTGAGGGAAGAATGAAATGCCTTGATAAGCTTGAAAAAGAAACTTCTTTATTGAAATCTGAGAATGAACAATTACTTGTTAAGATTTCAAAGTTTGTTGAAACTGAGAAAGTTCTTGAAAACTTAACTGAAAAACTCTATGCCATGAATGATGAAAACAAGGAAATCTTGAAAGAGAATGAAAACTTGGAATCTGTGAATTGCCTGCTTAGTGAGAAAATCCTTGCATGTGAAAAAGAGATCAAAAACTTGAAACTTGATTTGTCTAGATTTGTTAAAGGGAAGGAGAACTTAGACACATTGCTAGGTGTTAAAGTGAACTTTCAGAAAGAGGGTCTTGGATACACCCCAGTCAACAAAAAGTCTTTTGAATCCATATTGAAAACTTCTTTTGTTCTTGCCTCCAACGTTCCTAGCACCTCCAAAACACCTCCTCCCGTTACTCAAGTGAAAATCTCTGAAAATGATTTTACGAAAAAGAAAAATGTCAAACCAACCATACCAAATAGATTTCAAAAATCAAAGTCTAATGTTGAATGTTTCTATTGTGGTATGTTTGGACATGTGATGGATGATTGTGTTGTCATGAAAGATGATGACAAACTTACATGCAAAAAGAAAAATATCTCATACTTTTATTGTCACAAACTTGGCCATGTCATGGATGATTGCTTTGTGAAACAAAATGATGATTATCGTGCCATGAATGCTAAGTTTAATTTTCAAAGAAAATGCAGAACTGAACATGCTTCCAATGCTGAAGGGTCTTCATCCTATAAGAGAAACTTGTTCATAAACACTCATGCAAACAATGGAAAGTCATTCCGTAGACCTACATCTCCTTGTTGCTTTCATTGTGGGAAGTACGGGTATGTAATGAAAGAATGTTAGTTTTTGAAAATAGAAAATTTCCATGTTTCTAGAATACATGCTAGGTCTAATTTTGTTAAATCTAGACCTTTTGAAAATAGAAGATGGAATGGATTTGAAACCTCCTTTACTCCAAAAAGAAAGTCTTTTGGTAAAAATGTTTCTCTTCAATGCCTTTATTGTGGAAATCGTGGACATGTTATTGAGGATTGCAGGATCATGGAAAGTGATGACAAGGTGGCAATGAAAATGTCAAAGAAAACTTTTGGAAGAAATACTTCTAATATCCAAGGGCCCAAGAAGGCTTGGGTGCCCAAAATCTTACAAATGAGTCAGTTGTGATGAAGGTGTGCCTTGAGGTAAATAAAGAATGAAAGGGGTTCCAATAAAATGGAACAAGACACACTCATATGGTAAAACTCCAACTTTGCTCCTTCATTGTCAAACTTGGTGGTCTTGATGTTTTGGAATAAGATCTTGGTGTGTTCTCATGTTATGCTCTAAAATTTTCACAAGCCACATATGTCTTCAATGGATGAATATTTGGTATATCAAATGGTGGTTAGAGAAGGTTGGACTACGTTCAACTGGATACTTCCACTAAGCGTGATGGTGGTCTTCGGACCTATGTTCTCCGCCTAGTACCAAAATTCAGAAATTGAATTATTTGGCTTATAAGGAACCTTGTGTTTTGAATGAAATCAATTTGCCTGTTGATTTGCATGTGCTTTCAAATTGAATTTGAAAACCCTTCTTGATTCAAAAGGGTAAAATTTTTGAACTGTGGAATTGATTGATCATATGCAACAATTGGTATTGAAATGTAGAAACATGTCTTTTAAAGAAAATCAATTTGCCTTGAAATTCTGAAATACCATGTGCGTTCAAATTGATTCTGAAATTCATTCTTGCTTCTAGAAGGCAAAATTTCTGATATGCAGAACTGTTTCCTTGACAGATATTGTTTCTGAACTTGATCTGTTGTTCTTGTATTCTGCTATGATGAACATGTCTCATTGGTTGAATGAATCTGAAAATTTTGAGAAACAAGCATGATGTCCTTGCCTACTGAATACTTTTCAATATGAAATGCATGAGCATCTGAGTGTAATTGAGTATCTGGTATATCAAATGGTGTGTA
Organism: Amorphophallus konjac; assembly: GCA_022559845.1. Classification (NCBI taxonomy): domain Eukaryota; kingdom Viridiplantae; phylum Streptophyta; class Magnoliopsida; order Alismatales; family Araceae; genus Amorphophallus; species Amorphophallus konjac. The sequence continues at coordinate 45,964 of JAHNEJ010000212.1, read as the reverse complement.
GTGAAAAGGTGGATCATGTCCACCTAGAAGCTCTCACTATGTGTGAGTTGGGTTCTAAAACCTCCACCTCCACCTCGTACCAGAACCTATAAAATCTGTTTGGTTTGTGGATGACACTCTAAGCTCTTGAAATGTTATTGAAAATCTATTTTTGAACATTTCTGAAAATAATTTGGGTTCACTACTTGATTTTGATCATTTGTGTACCCTTGTTCAAAAAGGGCAAGTCTTGGAAAATGGTTACTGATCATCATTTGAATATGTATGTCTCCTTGTGCATTCTATCATGATGTTCTAAAATAAAAATTAAAATAATAAAAAAATTTTGCATCCTGCATTGCATTCTCATGCTTCTATAAAAATCTGACATTCTGCATCGCATTAGCATCTTTGCATATCATTCACACACTATGCATATAAAAGTATAAAAAGATGCATATTGCATATTCATGCATATAGAACATATGCATATATTTCATGATAATCGCATATCTTGACTCATGAATGCTTGCATGAATGTTTCATGAATCCTTGCATGCTTGTAAGTATTTATACTATGAAACTATTTCTTGATCTTTCTAAGACCTCACCTCCTTGATAAATAACAATGCAGTGATTTTATTCATATGTGATACATGTCATATATTAAGGGGGAGGATTTGATTCCGACCGTGCATACATTTAGGGGGAGTCGTAGCTATGTCTTGTCGAATTCATTTTATACATGCAAAATAAAAATTTACCCCCACACTCTTGCACTAATGAATTCAATGACTTTTATTGATAAGGATTTAAGAAATTCTTTCCAACACTCTAAAGGGAACTTGAATCTCTACATGGACATTAAAGAGTAATCGTGAGGAAAAAGTTACCTACCCCACAAAAATTCAATAAGTGGAATGTGGATCCGAGTAACCGGGAATCCCCCCTGAAACAAAGGAGGAAACTCGCGTCAAAAGGAGAAACAAAAATCCATATGTGTGACGAATCCAAGTAGCCGGGAATCCCCATTGAGACATATGAGGAAACTCGCCCTGAAAGGTGAAGTCTTTAAAAGAAACAAAATCGGGGTTGTGCGAAGCTACCGAAAGTCGAGAATCTAAAGTGAAAGTGTAGAGAGGAGATTACCTTCCAGTGTTCTTTAGAAAATCTGACAATCCATATGTTTTGAAGCTCATTAGTCATTGCCTCACATTTCACATGGGCATTTTTGTGATGTATATATCTTATGAATTTGCCTACACTCATGGTTTATGTAGTACTCCTAGTTGTGTATGCACAAAATCTCTTAGTTATGCTTCATGTCTTATACTCTTGAATTTGAATCACGTGCTCTTTTCTTAACCCGTGCCTCATTAAGGGGGAGTTACTATATGTTATATTTGTGTGCATGACGATTGTTCTTGTGTGCCTGCATGTTCGTGCATTCCCCTTGAGTCTAATTCTGAGCATAAACCTTGCATTTAAAGGATAGAAGTCGCCATGTGCATAGCTTCATAACTTGCATGATTAGCATTCACATAGTGCATATTCAGTGCTAATTTGCATATTTGCATATTTGACATTTTTCAGCATGCATATAGTTCATACTTGATGTCAGCTTGTACAAGTCATACGTTTCAACAATTGGTATCATTCTTTTTGAAATGCATCATTTTGACACATCAGGTTGCACCAGGCTGAAATGAGTTCTTCCAACATTGGGTATCAAATCTTTGGGGCCACTTCTTCAAGTATTGAGATTGCAAATCTTTGGTCCTTTAATTTGAACAACATTTGGTATCACATTGTGGGCCTTTGATTAGCATCCCTTGGTCTTTGTATTGGTATCATTCTTTTGGCCTCACACGTTCCTATCATGTCACTCAACCCCCTGTCTTTTTGTAGATGACAAAAAGGGGGAGAATATTTGGTGTGTGTTAATGTGTATGGTGTGTGTTAATGTTTGGTGTTTGTTCAATGCTGTATGCTTGATAATTGATGTTGTCTTGGGAAGAATGGCTCAATGTTTGTATTATCACACACATCGTTTTGTCATCATCAAAAAGGGGGAGATTGTTGCACCCCTAGTTCGTGTTTGGTTTTGATGATATCAAAACGATTGTGCTTGTGTGTGTATGTGTTTTATTGAGCAATGTTTCATTGAACAACATGTTTCATATCTTGATTTGATGGGTTGAAAGATGGAGTTACACTTGATGTTTAAGAAACTAACGTTATATTTATGTTGGTTTGCAGGAATACAACTTCATGGCTCATACTTGGAGTTAACTGGAGTCCGTCAATGAAAAAGGGAGTTAACTCTGTTCATGTTTGAAAGTTATATGAATGATTTATCTTTAAGGATCTCATGCATTAAATATTTAGATTTACAGGATAAAAGTCCATGATTCATGTTTGGAACTCAAAGGATTGCATCAATGAAGATCTTAATGAAAAGGGAGTTAACTCTGTTCATGTTTGAAAGTCATATGAATGCTTTGTATATTTAATGGTCTCATGCTTTGAATATTTTGATTTGCATGATCAAAATCCATGACTCATGTTTGGAACTCAAAGGAGTGCATCAATGAAGAGCTTATTGAAAAAGGGAGTTGAATCACTCATTACATTGTGTTGACTCTTCTATATTTCATGCATTTCATCAAATAGCTTTTCACAGTCTTGGTTGGGTATTTTCATGAGCTTTCCTCGTAAGATTTTTGGGCTTGAAATAACCTCAACCTTGTAACTTAAAATTTGAAGGATGTGATCTTCTAAGTTGCTAATGACATGAATGTGGTTCATGCATGTGAAGGCAATGTTCCTCGTGAAAATATTCGTACAAGACTTCATGAGATTTGGTTCAATATTGCTCATGCCTTGCATGAATGATTGGTATTTACTGATGTGTGAGATGCATGTGAAGACAATGTTCCTCGTGAAAATAAGGCTTCATGAATATTAATTTTTGTCAACAAGAATGCCATTTGAATGAATGTGATTCTATGATATTATGTATGCTTTGCATTTGGCATGATTGTTAACACTTGTGTAATGAAGCATCTTGATGTTGAAGATTTGGTTGATTCAAGAATGTGATTGAATGGTTGAGCATCCATGTTATTATATTTGATTGAATGATAGATTCATACTTATCATTTCAAAACCTTGTCATTTAGTCAAATGTATTTTTGCTAAGTGATTTGAGAAGCAAAACGCATGTTTGAATAGGTTCAATGATGTATTTCATTGTGAACATGTTCATAGTGTTAATGCATAACTCATATATTTTGATTCTCAACTAACCTTTTGGTTTATCATGTTTTTCAAGATGCAAAATCATTGTTGATCTTCATGGGATTATGGTAACATTTAATCAATTGTTTCCCTTTGGTTTGATGGAGGTTTTAGTTATTTTTTAAACTCAAACTATCTTACAGTCTTCACCATTTTCAATCCAACTGTTGGATCTCCCCTCTAAAAATTTTATGTTGTAGCTCTAGGAGTCCTCTTTTCAACGCCTCTAGTCTCGCTTCGATCGGAGTTCGGAGCTAGGAGAATTAATTTCTGTCGCCGAACCGCGCAGAGCTATTTTTTGTGTAATCTGTCTGAAAGGGTCGACCCCTGGGGTCGACCCATGGAAGGGTCGACCCCAAAGGTCGACCCCTGTAACAGATGGTGTTTTTTTGTGTATTCCAGCAACATGTTACCCGAGGGTCGACCCCAAGGGTCGACCCCTTCCGGACGGGACTTCCGAAAGTGTTTAAAACCCTTTGAAAACCCTTTCAAACATTACCATACTACCCCCTATTAGTTTCTATTGTTATTAAGGTGTTTTTAACTTGTATTAGGAGGGTTTTATGAGTCTTTTCCCCACCCCTTGAGTTGCCTATATAAGAGTTACGAATTTGGGATGTGACTAACCCTAATGCTCATTTGTTCTTTCGTATAGGTGAAGAAAAGGGGGAAAACGTGGTGGAGCTCTTCCAAGGAGGATATCATCTACATCCGTGAAGATCTGGAGCTCGTGGAAGAAGAAGAAAAGGAGCGGATCGAAGAGAGGATCAAGAGGACGTAAGAATCATCTTCATCCGGCTTCTCTACAACTTGTGGTTCAAGGAACATCATCAACCGGCCTTGAAGATCAAATGGGGACTTCTTCTATGTCTTCTATCAGTTCTTTGTGATATGTTCTATGATCTATATTTTGGGTTTGAGCATGCTTGAGTATTTGTGTTTATTTTCTGAACAATAGAGATACTCATGTGTGTGACCGTTTGTGTATACGGTCGTGTTTGATCATCTTCGTGCGATCGTGTTTGTGTTATTGTGCTGCGGTTGTTGCAGCGTGTGTGTGTGTGTGTGTTGTGATCCGATTGTCGGATCGTGTGTGTGTTGTGATCTGGTCGTCGGATTGTGTATGTGTTTGTGATCCGGTCGTCGGATCGTGTGGGAGACTTCGTCTCCGTCTGTGTGTGTGTTGGGGCGTGTCCCCGTGTGTGTGTGGGGATTCATTCCCGTGTGTGTTTGGAGCATCGTCTCCGTGTTGGGGATTTATCCCCGAGTGAAGCCTCACCGGGTTTGGTGAGGGGTGGACATAGGGAGCCCGTCGTGGTCCCGAACCACCTTAAAAATCTCAGTGTTCTATGGTTTGCATTGTGGTTTGCCTTGTTATGTTTAATAGCTTAATGTGTTTATCTTAATCGTGTGTGAACGGTGAGATTGAGAGAATTTAATCATCTTTCTTGAGTGAAATCTTCAATCTCGTCAAGGTTGTTAATTCCGCTGTGCGCTTGTCTATGTTTTTAATCTGTCATAGTTTTTAGTAGTAGGATCTATTCACCCCCCCTCTAGATCTGTGTTCCTGCACTACGGGACCCAACAGCCTCAATGAAGCAAGCCTCCAATATATATCCAGCCTCTAGTACCCAGCTTCCAGCATCCAGTTTCCAGTACCCAACTCCAGTATCCAGCTTCTAGTACCCCGTTTCCAGTATCCAATTTCAGTACCCTGCTTCTAATATCTAGTTCTAGTATCTAGATTCTAGCATCCTATTCATGTATCTAGCATTCAGTATCTAGCTTCCAAGATCCAGTTCCAGTATCCAGTCCCCAGTATCCAGCCCCAGTCCCCAATTTCCAGTTTCCAGTACCCAATCCGCAAGATCTAGTTCCAGTACCCAGTCCCCAGGATCCAACTCCAGTCTCCAATATCTAGTTCCAGTATCCAGTCTCTAATATCCAGCTCCAGTTTTGGACTCCAATATCTAGTTCCATTATCCAATTCCTAGTATCCATCTCTAGCGCCGACCTCCAGTATCCAGTCCCAGTATTCTGTTCTAGTCCTGGCCTCCAATCCCCAGCCCCAGTGTCTAGTTTCCAATATCCAGTCCCTAATCTCCAGCTTCCAACTTTAGGTAATAGGCCAGAACGCCTCACCCAGGCAAGCCTCCAACACTGAGCTCCTAGTCCCCAATCCCAATACCTAGCATTCAACCTCCAGTCCCTAGTTCTAGTATCCAGTATCCAATCCCAGTCTCCGGTGCCAGTATCAAGTGTCCAGCCTCCAGTTTACAATGGCCGGTATCCAGTCCCAGCCTCCAGTTCCTAGCATCTGATATCTGGTTTACCATCTCTAGTTCTAGTTTCCAGCAATAGGTTAGTACGCCTCATCGGGGTAGACCTCCAGTCCCAATTTCCAATATCCAAATCCTAGCTTCCAGTCCCAGCATCCAATATCCAGTCCCCAATCCCAGTATCTAGGTCCCAGTCTCCAGTCTCCAGCTCCAATATCCAGTTCCCAGCATCCAATTCCGAGTACCCAGTCTCTAGTCCCAGTACCCAGTAGCCAGATTCCAGTCTCCAGTCTCGGTATCCAGTCCCGATATCCAGTTCCCAGTTTCTAGTTTCCAATTCTAGTACCCAGTCTCCTATCCCAATATCTACTTTCCAATCCTCAATTCCAGTTTCCAACAACAGGCAAGTACGCCTCATGTAGGTAGGCATGAGGTAGGCCTCCAGTCCCAGCTTCTAGTATTCAAATCCTAGTCTCTAGTCCCAGCATCCAGTTGCCAGAACCCAGTTTCCTATCCCAATACCCAACCTCCAATCCCAGTATCTAATATCCAAATCCTAGTCTCTAGTCCCTGTATCTAGTCTCTATCTCCAAGTTCCCAGTCTCTAGTTCTGATACCCAGTCTCCAATCCCAATATTCAGTATCCAAATCCCAATCTCCATAACCAATATCCAGTTTCTAGCCTCCAGCTTCGAATTTCTAGTCCCTGTACCCAGTCTCCAATCCCAGTATCTAGTATCCAAATCCCATTCTTCAGTCCCAACATCCAGTTTCTAGCCTCCAGTTCCCAGTTCCCAGTTTCCAGTCCCAGTACCCAGTCTCCACTCCCAGTATCTAGTATCCAAATCCCAATCTCCAGTCCCAGTATTCAATTTTCAGCTTCCAGCAATAGACCAACACGCCTCAGCCAGGTAGGTCTCCAGTCCCAGTATCTAGTTTCCAACTTCCAGCTTTTAGTTGCCAACAACAGGCCAATATGCCTTACACAGGCAGGTCTCCAATGTCTAACTCCCAGTCTCCAACAACAGGACGCTGCGCCTCACAGGCAGATCAACAACAACAACCACATGAACAAATCAAGATACCTTATAGACTAGTGCGCCTCGAAGGCCGGTCTATAGCAACCCTAGATCAACACACCCCCATGGGTTGGTATACACCAACATCAGGCCAATACACCCTATCACGCCCTGAACCGATAGCAGCGAAAACTAGTCGGAACGTGGCAGCGAATAGTCATTAATAATCAGAGCAAACCACAAGACACAAATACAAGGCTAGACAATATCGACAAAATAGTAGTTCTTATTAATATTAAAATTTTGAAATTACATATCTCTGACTCAACTTACATTAATAAAAGAAAAAGACTCAAAATTACAGGACTAGACTTAAGAAAAAGGAAAAGACATCGACTCCGATCCTCTAGAGCCCTCATCACTCTTGCCCTTCCCCATTTGATTGATTATCTTTGCCATTATTACCTGAAAAGGGTTAAGAGAAAATAGGGTGAGCGAAAACACAAAGTAGGATTTACATCTCTATTGCTAAGCAAGATATAAGTGATTAACCAATTAGTCACGTTTATTGATATGCAATGAATGAAAGATAAAACTCAAAATCATGTCAACTAATCATTTATGAGTACCAAAGTCAAGGGCAGAAATAAGCTCAAGAGAAATGGAAATAAATTCCCATGCAGAACAAGAATAAGATATCAATATGAACCAAGGACAGGTGCTCCAGATGAACATAACTTTAGAATTTTGGCCAACTATATCAGAATTTCAATAAAATAAGTAGAATATCGATCTATCAGAATATCACATTAACAGAATATCAGAATAGCAGAAATAACAGAATAACAGAATAAAAGTAAGAATATTAGGATAACAGAAGTTGGTGCAATGCCACACCCAGAATTTCTCATGGTTTACAGAGTGGACTTCTGTCCTATCCAGCATTGATTGTCGCGGACCCACAACCCTTATATATTTTTTTTCAAAATTTTCGCAGATACGGCCAATCATAGAGTCAAGGGGTTATGTTCTAGAAATATTGTGAATGAATTTTTCGAAAGGAAGAGTATATCATAGCTAATATGGATGATAATCATGGTATAACAGAATTCAAGGACTAGTTAATGTGCAGGGATAACATGGAGGGAAATCACTCGTAAAATTCAGGATAATCGTAAATCTAGGTAAATTGGTGTCCACGCAGGATGCCATGAATTGAAGAATTCGCGTCCACTGGGGTGGGCGCTATTTCCACAGAACGGTAAGACAGGAAAGAAATGGCGTCCAACATTAGGATGCTAATTCAAGAAATAGCGACGATTATACCAGACGCCAATTCTGAGCAGAATCAGAACTCTCACAGAACACCCAATTGTGGTGCTTTATGATGGCTGGGTGTCATGTTTCTTCAGAGTGACATGACCAAATCAAGGTTCAGGAGTTTTTAGGGTACAACCTGCTTGGCTTCTCTGAGGGATTCCAAGGCTAGCGGAGACTTATGGAGGCCTTAGAGAGAGAAATTCTAATCCGGCAGAAGGAGTATCCGACATAGGGTCTTTCAATCTCCAAGAAATAGGTGTCAACGTGAAAGCTCGTGAAATAGGGACTCTATCTCGATTGTGAGACATTAGTGCCAAGTAACCTGCGGTATGGGTCAAAACACGATGAAAACTGTGAGACAAGAAATAGCATCAATCCAGAGGGCGTCAATTAAAGAATACACATCATTGTGAAGAGATGTCAATTCTTTATTAACAATATATTAAATAATTAATTTACAAATTAGCGTCTCTGTAAGGAGGCACCAATTCTAGAATTTTAAATAATCAATTAAATTCTTTATAATTGGCGTCCGTGTAAGGAGGCGCCATATCTTTAAATAGCGTCCATATAACGGATGTTAATTCATGATTTTTCAATTTTCATACATCTTTAATAATTAATAGGATTTGGTGTCTCTGTGCAGAGGCGCTATTTCATTAAGTCACGTGTGTGCAGACATACACCAATTCTTTTCTATGTACAAGGCATAAGGCATCATGCAAATACGTTTTTAGGCACAAGTTACTGTTCATTTCTTATTAGAGGCATGAATAGTAGCACTATGCGTTCTATAAGGAATTTGGGAAAACAGAAGGCATGATAATTTAGAGAAAAATATGAGGATCCTAAAATATACACATCATGATTTTATCTCATTAGGTTTCATAGTTATAGATTTTTAAAGATGGGTGTAATTGTTAATTAACAGGAAATTAGTGTCAGGCTAGTTGACGCTGATTAATCCACGTCCCTCTACACCGACGCTGATTCATTTAAATAGCGTCCACTGTAGTGGTCGCCAACTAATGTTTAAACACAAAACAATCAAAATGCCAGAACAAGACATGCAAGATGAATAAACTAGTATGGATCATAAATCAGGAGTGATAACCAAGTAAGTTACATGCATGCAAGCTTGTTTTAACTTGATGTATTTAAATTTAAGCCCGAGAGATAACCTACCTTTGGACGAACGAGAAAGATGGATGCAGGATGAAGACAGATGAAGATGAAGAAGAAGATGGTGATGGTGGCGTCGACACACCACCCTCACGCACACACGCACAGGAAGAAAAGGATGTAGGCGATGCTCCTTCTTCACGCACGGGACACAGAGGAAGAAGACGGAGACTTCTCAACAGCAACAGCAACCGATCACGGATAGGAAGAAGAGGACGTTGATGCAATAGCAACAAGATGCTCCTGTCATCGCAAGAGTTTGTATTTATAAGGGTTTAAGCCTTCCGAGTCCTAATACGTGCATGGTATCCTAATGGGTTTTAAATTTCCCAAGATAAACCTAATCCTTCCTTAAGTCTAGCCGCCAACCCTTGTTTGATTAGAACCCTAAGTTCCCATGCAAGTCTTCGAACATGATAAGGGTTTTGCATTTCTAAAGACCCATTTAAATATGTTTATTACATATATGTCCTTCAAGCCTTAAGCTATGGGGCCCATACCTAAGGCCCATGAGTCCCTTTCGTTAAAAGTTCGTTTGAGGTTTTTAATAAGGTCTGCAAGGTCCGGTTTAAGTTTTAAGGTCTTTTAAGGCTAACCTTTATTTGGGTTGGGCTGTATATAATAATTTTGATTTTGATTTTGATTTTTTTATGGATTTTTATTTCTATATTTTTTTATCGGGGTGCTACACACTCCCACGAGTCAGTCTATATCAACACATGACAAAATGCCCAAAGACCGATCTATCCCGACCCCTGGCTGTTACACTTACACGGCTAGCCAATCACAACGTCTCTAGTGGCGCCTTGGCGGTCAATCAGCACACTAACAGGTACCATCTACCACACTACGATGGTTATATGTCTAACATCACTTTTGGTCGTTGTACTCTTAAGGGTCGGCCAACCTCGACTTCGGCTATTACACCATGACGGCTAACTAGCATCATCAACATTTGGCCATACACCACAAGGGTCTACCAACGATGATTCCAAGCCAACACGCCTCTCCGGGGGCAAGTCTAACAACTTCAGACCAAGACGTCTCGCTGAGGCAGGTCTCCAACAACCTCAGACCAGGACTCTTTACCAAGGCAGGTCTCCAACAACTTTAGACCAAGACGTCTGGCCGAGATAGGTCTCTAGCAACCTCAGACCAAGGCGCCTCATCAAGGTAGGTCTCCAACAACCTCAGGCTGACACGCTTCGCCGAGACTAGCCTCCAGCAATCCCGGACCAAGACGCCTCGCTGAGGTAGGTTTCTAATAACTTCAGGTCGAGACGCCTCGCCCAGGCTGACCTCCGACAACAACAGGTCGACACGTCTCGCCAAGGTTGATCCCCAAGCAACACCAAGCCAACATGGCTCACCGAGGCTCGCCTCCAACAATATTAGGCTAGCATACCTTGTCGAGGCAAGTCTCCATCAACAACGGACTAACATGTCTCGTCGAGGCCAGTCCAAGATGCAACTCTGACCAAAACACCTCAAAAGAAGGTCAACATGAACTTTTGACCAACACGCCCTAGAGAGGGCGGTCAATGCCAAGCATGCCAAATACACCTTTACGGGTGGCCAACAAACAACACAAGCGACCTACAAGAATCAACCACGATAGCAGCACTAGGCCGCTAGCAACCAGCTACATGTGTCATCACAAAGCCTCAACCGGAGTGGCAACTATCACATTGCCAAGCAGTAGTCCCAGAAGCTGAGGGATAGGTGGCCCTCCGATCCCTCAGGTTGGGAAGTCTTGAACCGCCCTACACGTCGTCGTCGAATATAGTCGTGCTCACATTGGAACAAGCCAAGGAGCGAAAAATACTCATAGCACTTCTTGACTTAGACAAGGTGGAAAATATGAGAAAACACAAATATCAGTCTACAAGTCCACCTCCGGGGGCAAGACTTGGCTCCCTACCAGTGCAACCTCAGATGACAAAGGAACCACCAATGGTCTCCTATTACTCACCGGCCACCCTAGGAGGCGCGATGGACTCGGCAGTCCTGGCTTCCCCCTATCTCAGATCCCTGATGAGGGAGGACTTCCTCCACTGAGCTGCATCTTCTTGAAGAATCCACAAAGCCCGCTGTACAAGGTAGGCCCCAGACATTAGCAACAAAGCCAAGAGAGTTACTACCTGATAAGAGCTCCTTTGTTTATATTTATTCATATCACACACATCATTTTTTGGACTTTAACGAAGTTAATTATGTAATTTTTGCACGATAATATCAATCTCACACAAAATGGAGATTTTTCTATAATTAATGGGACTTGAGATATTTTTAAATAAAAAATTGCATAATTAAATTTTAATGAAATTATTTCATAAGAAATTTTGATATAATTGCTTTTTACAAAATTCATTTTTGTGTGAACAAAATGGAGGGACAAATGGCAACGTATTTATGAATACATTGACTTAAACCTTTTTTTTGAGGGGCTTATGTATAATATTTTTCATTTTTCACAATCTTGTGAACATGGGCAACAGCTTACTTGGGCCTCCTCCCGCGTGTGCAGGCGAGCAGCGGCATGGGCGTGCGACCAGGCGTGCAGGTAGGGCAGATGCATGACCAGTCTTGCATGGGCCTTCTTTCGCGTGTGCAGGCGTGCTGGCAACAGTAGACGACGGCAACGAGTGGCTCTGGCACGACAGCGAAGCATGGCTCCTCCTCTTGCGTGCGTGTGCGGGCGGACGTGGGCAGTAGCATGGGCGTGCAATAGCGTGCTGGCAGTGGCATGGGGGTGAGGTAGTGTCGCCTGCTCCCTACAAAAACCCAGTCTCCTCCCTCCCTTCGGACGGACCTCTCCTTTCTCTCTCCCCCCCCTTTTGCAAACCTCTCCTCTCTTCCCCCTCCCATCTTCTTCTTCTCCTCTCCCTCTCCTCTTTCTTCTCCTCGTTTTCCCTCTCCTTCTTCTCCTTCTCTTCTCCTCCTGCTCCTTCTTCTTCCCCTTCTTCTTCTTTCTCCTTCCCCTCCTCCTTCTCTTCTCCTCCTTCACTCCTCCGTTGGCCGGCGCCCCTATTTTGAACAGGGGCTCCACTAGCAGCAAACCTCCCCCCTTTCTTCTCTTCTCATCTCCCTCTCACTCTCCCTGTCTTCTCTTTACCCTCCCCCCTCCACCATCAGACTTCCTCCCCCCCTTCTTTCTTCTCCTTCTTCCTCCTGCTTCCCTTCTCCTTCTCTCCCCTTCTCTTTTCCCTTCGCTCTCTCCACCTTCCCTTCCTCTCCTCTGCTCTGTGTTGGCCAGCAACCCCCCCTCTCTCTCTAGTTGGCTCTCCCCCCCTTCGCAAGCTTCTCCTCACTCCCCTCTCTTCCTCCTCCTCTCTCTGCTCTCCTCCCCTCTCTCTGTTCTTTCTCCTCTTTGGTCTCCTCCCCATCGCGGGCTCTCTCTCTCTATTCTCTTTACCCCTCCTCCCCACCGCATCCTTCTCTATCTTCCTTTCTTTCTTCTCTCCCTCTCGTTCTTTCTCCTCTCTGGTCTCCCTCTTCCTCTTGTTCTCTCCTCTCTTTCTCTGCACTGCTCCCCTCGTTCTCTTCTTTCCCCCCTTCCTTCGCGTCCGTCGCTCTCTCCATGTCTCCTCTTCTCTCTCTATCCCTTCTCACTCCCTTTCTCCCCCCTCTGCAACCGATCTCTCCCTCTCCCTCTAGCTCTTTCTCCTCTTCTCCCTCTCCCTCTCGTTCTCTCTTCTCTGCTCTACCTCTCTCACTTGTTCTATGTTTTCCTACCCCCTCTCTATTCTCTCTCTGCCCCCCCTCTACTCACACACGCACACACCACACACATTATTTTCATTTTATTTTATTTTATTATTTTATTAACTCCCCCTCCCCCTCTATCTCTTTCTCTCTACATCTCTCTCTACTTTCTCTCTCTTTCTTCTATCTCTCTAACCCCTCCAAAGACGGCACAGGACGGGCGTCCTCAGCTCCGGGTTGAGTGGAAACCAAAGGCTCAAGGAGGCGACGCCACCTCGACACCATGGCCACGATATCCTTGCCCCTCATTCCTCCTTGGTATTATTTAAGATTTTTTTTAGTGTACTTTTTATTTTCGCACTTCATGTTGTAAACATTATCGTTTAATTAGTGAAAATCATGTGTCTTATTTTTCTCTCTCTAAAATTCTCTCTCACCTCTTTCTTCTTCTTCCTCTCCCTCTTCCTTTCTCTCTCTAGAACCTTCTAAATTTCATTAGATAGATTTATTTAATGTCATTTTCATTTTAAGTTGCGTACAACCACCAAAGGTCATGTTCCATTTAGAACACAAGATCTTCAACTCATAAATCTAAACCTCTCTGTAGATTCGACTCGAAGTCGTCATTGTGCTACGTTGTTTAATTTTTTTTGTCGCGAGTTCAATAATTTTTGAGATTGGTCGCCGCGTGTGTTTTAACAATGAGCCTCGCGTCGCATCACTTTTTGACACCGTTACTGGGGAGGTTTATGATTTTTGAATTGACTATCTTGTGTTCTTGTATATTAAATTACATATTAAATTGGCACTAACAATTTTTATTTTGTTTGTTTATAGGAAAAAAAGATTTAAAAAATATTATCTACCAATAAAGTAAGCATTCTCTTCCATATTCCCCGTCTTTTTTATCTTTTTACTTAAGAACGAGGGACCGCTCTCCAAGTAAGTACCCTAAGTTCCCATCGTTTTATTTGATTTTATTTCTTTAGTTTTATATTTTCTTGGTTAGATAGGTTCACAAAAAAAATCACTTGAACTTAAATAAAAGACTTCATTCCAAGATTAGAAATCACACATCATATTTTAAGTCATGCAACATGTAGGTTGCATTAAACTTGTTCCTTATTTTTGTTTTAGAAAATAATTGTTCATGCATTTACATTTTAAACCCCTTGTTTGCACTTGTTTGTTACATTACATTATTCTAAAACACTCTAAGGGCGCTACCCCCTAAATAACATAAGGTGGAGATTTTATTACCCTTCCTTGGCCCACAAATCACAACCATCTTAGCATTTCTTATATTTCCTAAGCCTTAATAAAATTCAGTAGACGTTGGCCTTAGGATCACACTGTGCTTTTGCTGCAACGTGAGCCTGTCCTCATTTTTGGAAATCGGTGTCTAAGGCTAGAGGTCAACGACAGCTATAAGTGGGCAAGTGATTTTTAATTAGGACCCTATGAAAATAGGGGGAGCCTCCCACTACCCCACCTCTTACCTAGCCGGTGGAAGAATTTGAGGGCGGATTTAGGTTGTGCCTTAATCACTTTGTGGAACCCAACTCATAGATATAGGGTATACTTAGGTCTTAAGGTTGTTTGTGTGCCAGCTTGTTTATCTTTGTATTAAAAACAAACAAACAAACAAACAAACAAACAAACATGGTGGGTTTCTAATCAACAAAAAGGGAAAAAGGAAGAGAGGAAAAATAAAAAAGAGAAGATAAAAAATCAAAATCAAAAAAATAATAAAAAAGTAAAAAAACAAAGATGGTGAGTTTCTAATAAAAAAGAAAAAAACTCAATCTAAAATAAGGGAAAATGAAGAGAAAATAAAAAAATTAAAAAAGTGGTGAGAAAGTAATTTGCATTTATGGATTTGGCACACAAATTGAACATGTTGGACCAAGTGGCCCACAAACTTGAACTACTCCTGGCCATGAAACTAAATTCCTTAATACCGCCATCTACTCCCCAGGAGAATAATCACACGTGGACCACTTCGGTCTATTATAATGGTGATTGCTCAAAGCAATTTGCATCTCTCACCCCTCATGGCCTGACCTATTTTAAAAATCCATACTCCTGATCGGCCTATAATGAGAGCCCTCTACCTATGGCGGCCCAATCTCCATTCTTTACCCAAAACTAGGCCCAAACCACTCAATTCTTTGACAATGGGGCCTATGATCCATCTATTACCTAAGAGCAAGTCCAAATGCCTCAAGGTTTTCCCACACCTTCTTATGACCCATTTCCATCCACATTCAATTTCGGATGGGAAGGCCAACCAAATTCCTCTTGGGAATCTTATCAAAGCCCGTCTCGAAGTCCTCCAGACCAAAATTTTTCAAATTGGGATCAATACCCAAATGATTCCTATGACCAAGCCCAACATGGAGGACAATCCATATACTCTCTACCACCTCCCTATCAAACTGATCACCCTTCAAATTCCTATCCATCACAGTCTGACTCTCACCCCACTTACCTATCTCCTCCATATTCGGATTTCAACAAGGAGGAGAGCTTTCAACAATTTTATCAGCTCATCATGGTTCAAAATTAATTCATCCAGGTCTGATTAGACCAGCTTTCTGAAAATCTTAAGGGAATAGAAAAAGATCAATTATCTAATTACTCTATTGAAAATCTTGAATATCAATTTCTTGATTTTGACTCATATGCAAGCCCATATAATCAACCCATGATTCCTCAAACCCAAAGCATTTCCAATCCTGATAAGAAGGAAGTTATGGAGGAGTCACATTAGGAAGAGGTAGAGGAAGCTAATGAAGAACCGCCCATAGAGCCCAAGCCCAATTCCACCTTCGAAAGGACTATGATGAATATGATGAGCTTAAGTTGGGGGGAGAGGAAAAAGAAGTGGATGCACCAGTTAACTGTCAGATCCCATTAATGTCCCTTCCTACATTTGAGGAATCCTTGTTCCAAGTGAAGGACAAGGAAGATGAAAGGGTGGAGAGAGAATTGAGTGTAAATATGGACTATTCTTTTTGGGTAAAGTAGAAGTCGGACATCCCACTTGAAATCCATTCTAACTGGGCATCTCATGATCTTGGGGAGGATGTTAATTTTTTACCTATTCCTGACCTTGACACCTCTATACACATCCCCGATATCCTGTAACAAGCCAATCGGTCAATTCCACATGAGCCTCATGATCACCTGTGTGTTGAGGAACATGTCTATTTCACTCTTGACCCTCCTTGTCTTCTGGACACTAGCCCTTTTGTAGAATCCTTAGAAACTCCTCCCACTTTGACTCTTCCTCACCTTAATGTTGATGCGGGACGGGATGCGAACCTGGAACTCTAGCTCGCGGACGTCCCTAAGCGAGGGAAACGCATGGATCTGCGCGGTTGAGGAACCGACAATGAGTCTCGGGTATCAGCTTTTCGTGTGCTCGGATCGAGTCACGGGACGGATTCCACTCACTCACTTTTGTAGCAGTGATAAAATTATAACGAGCTAATATCCTAACAATCGCTCATGCAGCAGCATTAAAAAAAAATACGAGATAAGCGAAATGCCAAGTGGGGAGCGGACACGATACCTCCATGCTACCGGGCGTGGGGAAGGCGATCCCGACCAAGTATTGTACTCCCGGTACAACAATTAACAAAAATTACAGCAAGAGTTTTTCTGCCCACTCCACGCAGGGAGGTAAAGGGCTACACGTGGTACCCGGGAGTATCACACTTGGGTTGAAGGGCGGCTTCTTGGGCAGCTCCGATGGTTCCGGCACGCTGCTACACTGGCGGCAGCTTGCTGTCCCGAACTGGTTCCTCTGTTTCAGCACTGCGTGACTCGGCGAGAAAAATTCCTACGATCAGCATGGACAACGGATTGACGTGAACCTAGTGCCGTTGCGAAGCTAACTTGGAGATCTACAACACCCTGTGTTACAAGAATTTTCCTGTCTATGTAGTTTCCTTGGTGGAATTTGTAACCGATGGAATGATAGACTCAAGAAATACTGGGCAGATTGGGATCTGCCTGAAAACATGTGTTGACCGGTGGAATTTGAACTTGAAATTTTTATTGAAGATAGAGAGGAAAGTAAGGAACACGAGGATAATTTTTTTGTAATTTTCTGAGGTGGTTTGATAGGGGAAATGGATTTTATAACAGGGGGTGGTCGGATCTGGACTGTAGGGGATAGAGCAGATTCTGGATTTTGCAGTGATTTTTTTGATGGGTAAGCAAATTCATAAAATCATAAAAAAATTTGTGGATGGAGGCTTTGGTGGACAGAAATCTTAGTCCAAATTTCAGATCGATCTGAAATAGGGAAGGGGGTCAAAACGAAGAAGAGTTGGGCTACTGGAACATAAATCTGCATAGGGACAAATTGTGTAGACCAAGGAAGAATATGGTGGAACGGGGGGCAAACGGTAGAGGAATAACCTGGAAATTTTTTTGGAGAGAGGGGATTTCGTGGGGAACCCACCCTCAAAATTTGGGCTCGATCAGATCTCTTGATTGGGAGATAAAATTCAGGCAATAGCTTGCTGTCCAGGGGTGGATAGACTTTCGACGAAGTGGCGGTGATGGTGCGATGGCGGCTCGATGGCGGCGGCGGCGGCGCTAAGCTTCTCACTCAGAGAGGGGTTGATGGGGATGTATTTCACCTCTGAAGTGGCTAGCTCTCACAGCTGCAAGGGGTGGGAGAGGAGAGAGACAAGGGGCACCCTTGGGCTCTTCACAAAATTCCTATTTTTTTTCTTCATTAATTGCTTGAAATGTGGAAATACAAGGTTTATATAAAAATGTATAAAAGACCTAAACTATCCCTAGATCTAGGGTTAGGGAGGGTCAAATGGGGAATGGGGAATTAATCTCCCATGTGGTCAAAATGACCATAATAAAAAATTACAAATAAGGGGGGTGCGCCCTCCCCTTTTTTAAGGAAGAAAAATTGATTTTTTAATCTTTTTTGTGTCCTTGGTCCAAGTCTTCCCATGGACCAAAGACCAGCCCATAGGGCCCATGATCCTAGGTGGACCAATGGGAAAGTGGGTGGGGGACCCTGCTGGACCTACTGGCTTTTTGCAAAGAAACCCAAAGATTCCTAAGGACTAACAAATTGGCTTATAATGCCTTACAATTACAAACCCAATTATCCAAGGATATAAATACAAACAAAAGGATATAAATGCAAACTAAAAAAATGTTAGTGGTCTTGCTCTGATGTCCCCATCAATTCTCCCCGGGTGGGAGAAACTCGACCCCATCGAGTAAGGGGGTGCGGCTGCTCGCGTGGCTCCTACGGATCTGTCACTGTACCAGGTAGCGCGGAGTATGCTCCACTCCTAGTAATTGTCACCTGCTCATCCCGTATATGTTCTATATGCTCACGCTGCTGTGAGAATGAGGCTAGTGGTGGACACTCTGGGGTGGGGTCACTCTCAAAGGAAGGAGACATCTCAATGACTCACTGGGAATCACTGCTGGGTCCCTTTATGTGACTAGATCCGACACATTGATAGAGCTGATCCCATTATGCGTCAGGCAAGTCCACAACGTACGCATGAGATCCGACTTGCCTCACACTCGAAAGGGACTGACACCACGAGTTTGCATTAGACCGACTCGACTATGCAACTCCTATATACTCAACAGACAAACTGTATAAATAAGCAAAATCGACTCATAGACTAAGGTATGAGGACAAACGGAGAGACACCAACTAATGACTTCCTATAACTGACGACACATGCAAGGGACTTACAAAGGAAGATCCGGTGGGAATGTTGGACACCGTTTGCATACACTAGGTGTAAAGATAGACTGACCCACAACTTAATGTCGTGAGTTTCAACTCTCGTCAACCGTCTCCGGTCGGAGAAGACTCATCCTCGGGTACAGAAATGTTTAAGGACAAGGAGGTGGGTGATGGGAAAGTCATCCGGACGTTTGGTGTGAAGCATGACAAGAAGGAAGTCTGGATGTTGTCTCTCGTACGCATGGCAGAAATCAAAGCATACCGCGTCAACAAAAGGTGTCGACAATGGTACGGTAGTCACTAGCGGCTGCGCTACCGTAGGAGAGACGGGTAGAAGTGGAATGGCTGACTGCGTGGGGTCGGTGGATGGCTCATCCATCAAGGATAAAGTGGGTGGGACAGACAGCTCCAGGATGACCGGTGGGGTTGGGGTGACTAACAGACCCTGGCCCTCTATTGGATCGCTCTCTAACCCCAAAACATCAGAGAGGTACTTCTCGGCCAACTCTTGGTCAGCCTCATAACTCACTAGAATAGGCCCGGGTGAGGCATCCTCCGAATGGTTGTCCTCTAAGGTATGGGAATGTGAAGGACACAGGTCGGAGAACTGGATAATCCCACTACAGGGGGCCACATGGGCGGGCTCCGGGAGAGGTGGTGGGCATGAGTCCAGAGGAGGAACGGGCCGCTGGGGGTGGGTGGTTGGTGACACGGAGGTGGTCAGCTGAATGCCATCGTGGAAGACGAACTCGCCAGGTAGGTGAGGGGGGGTATAAGGTGCAGGTCCTCCTATCCCGGTCAAAGGTCGCTCTCCTCTCTTCCAACCAGTTTTGCCCTAAAATGATGCATGTGCCAGCAAGTGTGTCAACCTTGCACCATGCTCCATCGTTATAAAGAGCGGGGCCAAACCTCCATTGGAACTCTACGAATGCTAAGCCACCATTGAGAATAATCTCCCCGATCTTAGAGAGAGACTCAACTATGTCTTGTGAGACACAGTTAGATGACACCCTACTGATGAAGTTGATTTCCGTATGCAACCCATTAGGCAGGATGGCAATGGACACTATAGGGCACTGGAACGACTCGGTGGTGGGCTTAGTGGTCGGGTCAACCGGTGGTGGTGACACACAAAATACGATTGGGCAGTAATCATGTGCCCGAAGGAGTCAACCAGAAGTTAAAGATAGATCCACTCAGACCGCTGAAGCCTCAGGCCACCTTACAAGAAGTGTCGGGGACTCCACGTTTCGTCATCTCAGGTTTATACATCCACCACGGCTCGCTTAAGGCCTACTGATGGTCAGAGCCAATGAAATCGGCATCGAGATGATCGTGCCGGATATACCTCTATACTTCGTCCGACCAGGACAAGAATGTAACAGGAGGCTCCTGCTAGATGAAGAAGCCTCCCGAGATGAAGAAATGCCCCTGGCCCTTCAAAATAGGGAACCGAAGGCAATATCAGCGGAAAACTAGAGTCACCCGACTAGAACACCCGGGATTCCGAAGTGGTCCATAAGCGATCGATGGATGACTCTGAAGGAGCAAGAACCCCCAAGGTGGTGGCTCATTCAATGAAAATGCCTCGTGCAAGCATAGGGCAGCCCCGAAAGACCGATATTATGCGTTAACAGCATCACCTGCTGAAATTCCAAGAGTTCCGTAAGATACATGCGGAACATCGGAATGATCCGAAAGTAGCCTCGAAGGCATACGAGCCTGGCAGAAATCATCCCAAGGGTTACCACTTCAGTGAAGAAGGTCCACGTACTCTCCGAGAGAAGGTGGTAGCACAAACCGGTGTGCCGAAGGGTAAATCAGTGCAAATCCTGGGAAGATCGGTACGGGTTCTGCACGTCTCGAAAACTTGCGGAAGCCCCGGATCAATGCTCCAAAACATATCCTGGGACCACTGCACTAACTCCAAAGCTACTCCGGATGATGAGCTCTCACCAGGTTACTTTCGGGGTAAAATGTCAAAATTACAAAAATACCCCTAAATGGCTAAGTCGGTGGCGCTATTTCGCCTGAGTCGGCGGCGCTCTTTGGAGCTGATTCGGTGGCGCCTCAAGGTTGATTTGGTGGCGCCTCAAGGTTGATTTGGTGGCGCCTCAAGGTTGATTCGGTGACGCCTCAAGGTTGATTCGGTGGCATGGGTAAAGCTCGAGGTGGTGGCGACAGTTGATGCTGAGCCGGTGGCGCTGGCACTTGAGTCGGCCACTCCCCTGCGCGTTGAGGTGGCAGTGCACTTATGGGCACGATGAGTCGGCAACGGTTCACCCATCCTGTCAGGGCTCCGATGCCCTGTTTTGGGCATTCGCCTATAAAAAGGGCCCTTGGCCCTCAGGAAAAAAGGGACAGAGAAGAGAAGGAAGGCCGAATAGAAGAGAGCGTGAGCAACTGAAGGGTGCAAGCAGAAGAAGTCAGGGAGAAGGATCAAGGAGAGCAAGAAGAAGGTGGGTCTTGGGAGGGGCTCTACATTTTCCTTCGACTCTGTGTTCTTCTTTCCTCAATTTTCCCTTTTCTTTTAAGCAATTCTTTTTCTTTTCTTCTTTTGAATTCCTCCAAGCGCTGTAATCCCCATTCCCATTTCGCTATAACTAACGGAGAGGGTGAATAAAAGAAGGCTCCGGCCCCTTTGCTGTGGCTTAAGTATATCCCTTTTCCTACTGATCTATTTCTTGCCAACTGTAGTTGTTTCTATCGATTACGCTTTGAGATTCCCGATCTTCCCCTGAGCGTGAGGAGGCCCTCTGGGCCAAATTGATGATAGATCCTATGATCGCTCGTCTTGGGGTCGTTTGCTATCTTTCTATGGGATAATGGCTTGCAGCCACGCCTTTTGTGGGCGATAATAAATTACCCCTCCCTAGGGGTTGTTCCTTTACCGATAGCGTGGTTTCGTCTACGATTATGGGTTTCACTTGAGCGAATGGGAATAAGAGACTGCTGAGTGCCCTCTCACTCATCTCTGTCAGTTGTGAGGGTGCCAGTGCACTCTGATAGTCAATGTAATAGTCGTCTGTTGCTTTCTTTCGGAACTACCATATGCCCCTTTTAGTGTTCGATGATTTATCCCTGAAGGTTATGTCTCCCTCATGTCCTATCTCTCGTGACGACGGGTATGAGTTACCTGTGGTGACCACGACTACTTACAGAGTAGGGATTGCCTCATGGCAAAACAAAATGATTTGAGTTGCCTCTGTGACAGTTGCTCATCGGCGCGTGGGTTCTTCGATCGTTTCTAATCGTTCACACCTGGGGAGGGGAAGATCCATTGACCCTATCTGTTTAAGCCATAACAGGTTAACCTCACTCTGGGTTCCAGTGGGTTCCAGGGGGTCTGTCGCCCTGTCACATGTTCCCCTAGAAGCCCTTTGCACTGAGTGAGCCAAGGAATTTGCCATCGGTATGGCTACAATCAGAAACCCACTGCACCCCAGGATCATCACGAGTCTCTAGTAGGCTGGCCCTCGAGACACTGTTCGTGATGACCCCAGGAATTGAGGTAGTCCATCTGGGCTCCCCAGTGTTTATGGTTTGGCACCGTCTACCGTGTGTCATGCCACTTGTCTAATTGAACATCTCCCTATGATGGGGAGATGCTGCCCAAATTTCCTCAGACGAGATTGTGGTTTTACGATGATTTTCTTTTAATCTCTGACAAATCGTGGGACTATCTTATATGATTATGTCTGATACTCAGAAGGGCCCATATATGATGGGGACATCCCTTGCCCCTCCACATTTTCTGAAGCTCGGATTGATCGTCGGTGTACGCCATTATGTTCCTCATGTGTTTGTGAGTCGAGTCATGTAATTTTCTTATTTTTATTTGAGTCTTAAACATGTAATTTTCCTTTTATTGAGTCATGTACCTAGGTTAGAAAGTCATTTTCCTAAGTCTTGAAGTCATTATGTTGGTTTGATAGGTTAATGGGCCCAATTCATTGGGCTAGGCCGAGGGGCGCCCCTCCCTTGGACTGTTTGGTCATTAGTTAGTTTGTCAGGGTCAGTTTGGTCTTAGGAAAAGTGTGGGATCTATAAATAGCCCCACCCCTCTCTCATTTGTAACAATTATGCTTGAATATTGAATCCAGAAAATTTCCACACCTTCTAGTTCCCTCTCAATATCTCCCTCTCTATCTCTCTTACTATCACTCTCTCTAAGTGGGTTGTGCCCCCCTCTCTCTCTCCTCCCCACCCCAATTTCAAAATTCATTCTCTCTCCTCCCCATTCACCCCTCATTAAGGCCCCTTCTCCTTCCCCATGCACTCATTCAATTCCCCCTCCAACCCCTAGGTGGAAACCCCTTCTCCTAGGCACCTTTCCACTCTCCCAAGCAACCCTCCCTCTCCCCAAGACTGAAAGAGCCCTTCCCTAGGCCAAATTTCGAATTTCCCTCTCCCTTGGGCTGTGCCCTTTCATCTCCCCACCTCCCTAACCACCCAAGGTCGCACCCCCCCTTCCCCATCCACCAAATAACCCCTTGTTCATGCCCTTCCCCACACCCTCTCCTCCACCTATTCTGTCCCTATTGCAGGTTTCAGAAAAGCAGTGATTTGTAGTAGCAGCCATGACTTCCCCTGAAGACTCCCGGTGGCATATCTTATATTTCTGGAATCGTCTCCAAGTCTTCTTTCCAACGGTGGTACTCCTGCCTGCATCCGAGTTCGGAGCTGTCCGGAGGAATGTCATCTTCAACGACTGCGCAATCTGTCCCAGACTGAAGGCCAGAGCGATCTTGGAAGCCGTTCAGAAGCCAACCTTGGAAGAATTCGATCATGCTTCCTTCTACAAAATTCTTCTTCGTCTAGTCCTCCATCAGTAGTAGAAGGAACGATGCCAATCACCTGCCCGAGCTATTTGTTCTGAATTTCTTTGCCGGAGTGTGCAGTCTGCCCCCTGCAGATCCAGGTTCGACCTGTCTTCACTTCTCCGGCCACCATTCTCCTCTCCGACCTCAGATTGTGGCTCCGTCAATTTCTGCTCGAAGCTACTCCGACCACGATCGCGTCACCGCTAGTTTCGTTCAATTTGGAGTTCGGGAGCGACCGCAGTGCCTTCTGCAATCCACTGTATCAGTTCTGCATCAGTCAGAGATAGAGTGTTGCTGTCCTGCTCCAGTCGCCGGTCCGATCAGCCCCGAGTTCCAGAGCTTCCCAAAAAAATTCAAGCATCATCCTCGGCCAGTTGGGGAACTTTTGGCACCGGTTTCATCAAATTTTGAACTCAGTTGAGTCCGTGGCAGCATCTTCATCGACAACCTATTCAGTAAAACTGAAGAGTGGCAGAATCGGCGAAGCTTGGAGAGTCGGCGTTCTCTTCATAATTTCCCCACCCCGCTTGGCCGGCTGAAGGCCCCTCCCTGCGTGGAGGTAATCTTGGTTGTAATAAGTCTAACCCCCACCCCAAGAGCCCCCCTCCTACGAGAGGTGTAGTTCATGTAATAATATTTTCGCAGATTTGAAGCGACACCGACGCGGCTTGTGGGCGCAAACCCTTGCCTCCCCGCTCGCCCCCGTCTTCGGCCGGAGTTGGCGTCTTCACGCCGGCTAGGTGAGCCTCGGTCCCCCTTTCCTTGCTGGTCAATATCACTTGCTTAGCTTAGTATTCTTGCTTTGCTGCGTCGGACGGAGAGCGAGGGCCCGGCCCAAATTGCCGAACACGTGAGTGTCCATCGCGGGCGAGTTGTGAGCGGGCCATTTCAACCCACACCCATGGTGTGACGGCCGCCCGTGAGTGGGCA
The DNA here is from genome assembly GCA_022559845.1 of Amorphophallus konjac. Taxonomy (NCBI): domain Eukaryota; kingdom Viridiplantae; phylum Streptophyta; class Magnoliopsida; order Alismatales; family Araceae; genus Amorphophallus; species Amorphophallus konjac. The sequence continues at coordinate 21,678 of JAHNEJ010000212.1, read as the reverse complement.
TCCCTGGCCCAATTGGGGTTCTCCCCAAGCTTGCCAAGCACCGGAGCATCATTGTCCCACCTCAGACCCTCTCCATTATCGTTTAGTTGCCCACGGGCACAAGTGTGCACCAAGCGAGTGAGCCGCTCGAGTGGTATCATCACCAATTTGCTTGCTTGCAACCTTAGGTCCAAGGGTCATATTGTCTTGTGGTCATCACCCCAAGGTGGTGTCACATCAAGTGGTATCAGAGCAAGTTCATAACTTGTCTCTATCAAGTTGGTCCTAGAACGTGTTGACACCCGTTTTATACCCAATAAGTCGGGTCATCTCCTTATTTCATTCTATATGATGCTCCGAGTTGTTCACTCTTCATTGAGTCTCTTGATCAGTTGAGGCCTGTTTCTTGGGTCTTAATTCCTGGATTAAGAATTGGCTTTTGGTAGCGTTTCGTTGGCAACAGCTTAGCAACCCTTTATTGCTATTCTTGAAACTCAATGGTAATAACGGTCCGAACCAGGCGCGTTGTTTCATTATAACGCATGGGGCTTGGACCGTTACTCTTTGAAGAGTCCTAAGGCTTAAGGCCTCGTTGAAAAGCTTATCCTTTTGATTCCACATTGGTAATAACGGTCTGTCGAGCAGCCGTTGTTTCATTCTGACGCCCTATGTCTTGGCCGTTGCTTCCTTGAAGAGTCCAACTTGTTGGGTCTTCTTCCCGTCGATCTTATCTTTAGGGATAAGGTTGATAGTAACGGATGGTTCTTGATGCGTTACTTCCAAGTGGCGGTCTGTCGTGCAGCCGTTACTTCCTTCAGAGAGTCCTGGCAGTTCAGGCCTTTTCTCTGCTACTCCGTGGTCGAGATAAGGGTTTTGGATTGACGATATCTCTTTCAAATCTGATCCTCAGGACCTTCCGTTCGATTCTATGGACTCTTGGTGATATTATCTTCGAGGATTTGCTAAGAGTTATCTCTTTATCTTGCTGAATTATCCTCTGCTCGACCTGAGAGTTTGAGGGTCTATAAATAGAGCCCTTGACTTCATGGCCCGAGGGGGAAGATTTGGAATTCACGACGAAGTGCTGCCAAACTCAGGAGCCATCTTCATCCAAGAGGAACTGCTTCCCACGTCCATCCATCTCATAATCAAGGGAGTACTTTGGTTTTGGTCTTTCAAGTTCATCATTGCATGCTTGAGTTCTTCCCTGGTTTTTCCTCAATCAAAGCATTATCCCTCCTCTTTCTCCACGTTTTTCACTGTCCTCTAAGCATATAAACATCTTCCCAAACTTTTAAAACACCCAGAGGGGTTAAAAAACCAAAAACTCCCCGGTAATCCACTCTCCTTTTGATGATGTTAAGTCCTTTGAGAATTGATGCTATGCTTGTGAAAAGGACTAATTGAGGTTATTGTGTTTGGTCTTTCTACATCTTTGGCAGGTTTACAGGTTCATTGACACGAGGCCCAGGTCTTCTAGCCGGCTGGAAGAGTTGGAGTTAAAAGAATTCAAGCTTTGTTACTGCAGGTTATCTGACGGCCTTGTGCAGGCGCGTCACTCTCCTCCGGCGGTCTATCGTGTGGCCGTCACTTCCAAGCGACGCACGGGGTTCTGGCCGTTACTTCTAAGTTAATCTGCAGGCTTTCTCTGGTTTTCTCTCCCGTGGGCGGGTGTTTCATCCACCTATTTCCAAGGTATATTCAGGTTTTTTGACTTGTTTTTACTTTGGTGGCGATCACATCTTTCCTTGGTATTGGGCATTAGCTGTCTTCTTCATCATATCTTTCTATTTTCCTTGCTTGTTCCACCTTCACGGTGTGTTTTTATTTATTCCTTGCTCCACGCCCCGGCGTGTGTTTTCCTTTTCCTTAGCGTAGTTTGATTGAGATAGCATGCCCATGCTAGAGCTAGCTATGATTGCCTAGGTTCATGATCACATGTTCATAGGTTTGAGTAGATCTTTGATTGTTTGTTTGTTATCTTACCATATCACTCTCAAACCTCAAAAGAAAGATAGAAGATAGACAAATAAATATCAACAGATAATTTTTTGGCGATCACGGTGGGACAACTTGTGCCAATCGTGCTTTTGATTCTTGTTTAAACCTGCCATCATCTGCTTGTTGAGTTGCCTTTTGTTTCCCCTTTGATTACTGCTCATTCTGGTTTTCTGAGTTCTCTGACGGCCAGGTGTCCCCGCGTCACAGTCCTCTGACGCAGGGGCATTAGACCGCCGCTTTGGTTCTGCTGTGTGAGCTTCCACGGGCTTTCCGGTTACTTCTGTCTGGTTTTGGTTCCCTGGCTCATTCGACGGTCTCATCCCCCTGCGTTATATATTATCTGGCGGTCCGGCCTTTGACCGTTATTGTGCTCTGACGCAGGGTCCTTCGACCGTTATTCTCCTGGCAGGTACACATCCGAGGTGCATTTATTTCCGCAGTTTTTGCTGTGATTTATTGCTTGGGCGATACTTGACCTCCTCCTTGCTTTGCTCATATCTCCATATCATTGTGTGCACCATTGATTGTTAGATTCTAGGCTAGACTTTGCATGCACTCCGGTGCACATAGGGTCATTCATCTTTTCATACATTAGATTGCATTTTCCTACCTTGTTGTGAGGACCTCTCGTCTCCATATTCCTTGGGGCCGACTAGGAAATCACAGCAGGGACCTCCGTAAGTCCCCGCGAGCCGTGGATTCCCACACGGACGCCGGGCTGGTTGTACCTTTCCCACCCCGTGTCTAGGGTTGCATAGGTGAAGGAGTGGTTACACTTAGAGTCAAACCAAGTCCCATATCCATCTCCTACTAGGAACCCATTGTTGAGAGCACATATCAATCAATTCACTAAAGTTCCAAAGGAGAAATCATAAGAACCTTGTTGCATCATCTTAAACAACTTGGTTGATCTTTGAGTGTCTTCATCTTTTATCACTTACATCTTGTTAGAATCACCTAAGTTTGGTTGCTTATTGAGTGTTTTTTGTGTTGGTTGTTTTCGCATTGTCAAGGTTGTCCGTTGCATGTGGAGTTGTTTTCGTCCGTCTGAATCATCTTCTCGAGTCAGTTCCTTCTTCACGTTCTATTCTAATCCCCTCTTCGAGTCCACCATGGCATCCTTCAATCCTCCTCGCTCCCAAGAGGACTCTCTTCCTCAAGGGCTCCTTGAAAACCCCCCTAGGGTTATTACATTTTCCTCTGGAGAGGGGACTGCCCCTCTCCCATCCTCCACCTCTATGGAAGGTAGTCAAGTTACCCCTTCTCTCTCTACTCCTTCCGCGGGCTCCGTCCTTCATATGATGGCCCAATTGGATCCGACCCAACTCCAAGTTTTATATCAAGCTATGCAAGGGTCCAATACTTCTCCCTCTGCCACTATCCAAGGTCAATCTAATCCTTCCATTATTGGGCCGTCCGTTCAGCCCACTCCGATTGATCTCACTCCGGTCCAACCCCGGACCATCACTTTCGCTGGCATGGAGATGGGCCAGTCTTCTAATTCAGCCCATCAATCTTTCGATAAAGGGAAGACACCCATCCCTTCCTTTGTCCAGTTGGATCATCACAACTCTGGTTCGGTAGTTCCGCAGCTCCTTATGAACCCTTCCGATTTCTTACGCCCTCAGCAAGGAGTGGCCCAAAATCATTCTAATCCGGGTCTATCTCAGGCCCAACATCCTTCTTACGGGCCGCCTATTTCCACTGTCTATCCTTCCACTCCTTCTTACGGGCTCCCGCCTGTTGCTACAGCTATTCCATCTGCCCCTCAAATACAATCAGCATCCTTCACTACCCCTGCTCCTTCCCGAGAGCAGGACTTGCTTGACAAGTGGGCCACCATGCAGCAACAACTCGACTTTCTCCAGAAAAGGGTTGGCCCACAATCCTTGGCCGATATTCCTATTCCGAGCTTCCAGAACATCCGGTTCCCTCCGCAATCAGAGCTCCCCAACTATCGCAAGTACGATGGGAACAGCAATCCCTTCATCCATGTGAGGGATTTTCTTTATGAATCGGCGCAGTTCCAATATGATGATCGCCTCATGGCGTACTTATTCCGCCGATCTTTGGACAGTGTTGCTCTAGAATGGTTCTATTCTCTACCACTGGAAGAGGCCGAGAGTTTCAAGGTAGTAAAAGATAAATTCATCCAGCGGTTCCAAGACAGGGTCGGCCCTGAATATTCATTTACAGATCTAGTGGCCGAGAAGATGAAGTCGGATGAAGAGTTCGCCACCTATGCAGACAGGTGGAGACAAATGGCCGCCAGAGTACCGGGCCACATTCCGGAGGAAGAGAAGGTCAAACTGCTGATTTCCAATGCCACCCCGACCTTCCGCAACATCCTGGCAATGAATGACATAGCCAACATGCATCAACTCTATAGCCGGGCGCGCTTCATCCAGACTCAATTCAAGGACTCCCCTATCCATTCCCTCTTCGAAAACCAAAAGCCCAAGTACCACAAGAAACCACAAGGGCCGGTTACTGAGGGAGTCCAAACAAATGAGCAAGTACAAGCCGTTGCTTTTCCATATCAGGCCGCACCTTTCCGCTACAACCAAAACCCCCGCAATTCACAAAACGCCGCTCCGCAAAACTTCCAAGCCACTCCACAAAACCCTCCCCCCGCCTTCACCATTCCACAAAACACCTTCGCCACACCACAACAACCATCACCACCACCACAATACCATAACGTCTCTCCACCCAACGGCTACAACAACAACAATCCAAATAGCAAGCGCCCGGCTCCCAGGAGAGCCCAGTATCCTCCATTGCCAGAGACGCTTACAGATATCTTCTCGGCACTCATGTCAGTAAATGCAATCCAACTTCCTCCGGAACGGCCTGTTTGGAACCCGGCAGTCGATCAGACTAAGTATTGTATGTTCCACCGGCAGCCAGGCCATACCATAGAAGGATGTTTTCAGTTCCGAGATCTTGTGTATGACCTACATGAGGGGCAGAGAATCGACTGGGCCGAAATGCATAGGGCCATTGTTGAGATTAAAGAAAAGAGAAGGCAGCCGCAGGGGCAGCAAGTGCAGCAGCATCAAGCACCGCAGCCGCAGCAGCCACCACAACAGCAGCAACCACAGCAAGTACAAGACCTGGGCATCCATCAGAACCCGATGCCGAATCATCCACCCGCTCCTCAGCAGCAGCCGCCAGCACCAGCGCAAGTAAACATGGTCCAGCCACCGGCCCCCAACGCCGGATGGTCTTTCGATGATGACGGCGCCACACCGCAGGTCATGGCCCTCCACCATAACCACCGCAATCCTCCCTTCATCATCCCTGCACAGCCGACGTCCTCTCAACTCGTCCTCCCATTTACACCCGCTCCAGCAAATCCTCTACCACTCTCCATTCCATCATACTCTCCATCACCCACTCCCATCACCGCCATCACACCACCATCCAATCCCTCACCCATTCTTACCCATCCGCTAGCCTTCCCTCCACCCGCATCAACATTCATCACCACCCTGCCTTCCACCCATCCTTCACCCACCATCCGCGCACCGCACATTAACCTCACCAACCCTACGCTCCACCAAACCGCCTCCCCCGCACCACCTGTTCCATTCATCCATCCCGCAGGGCCCATCATACTATCTTCAGATGCCGCGGCAAACTGTGCTTTGAGGAGCGGGAAGATGTTCCATCGGAATTACGCTACTACTTCTAATCCCCAGTCCTCTCAGCCGGTGGCCGAGCAAGAAGAAACTGAACCTTTGCCGGGTACTCAATATGACTTGCTGCATCATCTGGATCGAGTGCCCGCCAAAATATCTGTGCTGGAGCTGATCAAAAGGTCTACCCTTCATCAAGATGCACTGAGGGATTTCCTACAGAAGGTAATGGTTAGCGAAGACATGGCAGTTGATAGCCTACCAACGGCACTGGCAACTATCTCCAAAGGGCCGGCAATCACGTTCTCTGAAACCGAGCTTGCACCTCCGGGGGCTCGGCAAATGCCGCTCTGCATAACAATTACCCTGAACAAAGTCGACATTGAAGCAGCGCTGGTTGACACAGGGGCCTCAATTAATGTTTGCCCACTCAGCACCCTCCGAGCATGCAACATATCTGAAGAGTTACTACGGCCTACCCCCACCACTATAGCAGCATATGACAACTCAAGGCGAGCATGTCACGGGGTAGTCACCATTCAGGCAGAGCTCGGGCCCCTTACTATGGCCGTGGAATTCTATGTTCTTGATATCGACCCTATGTTCAAGGCTATCTTGGGTCGTCCCTGGATTAACACACTCGGCGCCGTGCCCTCCACCGCACATCAGTGCATTAAATTCCCCTTCCAAGGGAGGGTCGTCAAAGTTAAGAGCTTATCCACAGTACAGTCAGTAAAGGCTATTTCAGAGCAGGTTCTTCCCACACTTTGGCCAAGCAGCCGGCCCGTTCTGTCAGTATTGGATTTGAACTTTCCTTGGGCTTACACATCCCCTAAGCCCGTCGCTACTCCAGTTAATGTCAAAGTGAAGCCGCAGATTCGAGATTCAAAGGGGTGGAACATTATATTGAAACTGGGCTATCAACCGGGGAGAGGCCTCGGTGCGCAACTGCAAGGGATGACTAAGCCTATACCTAAGGGAAGAAAAATGGGTAGGAGAGGTCTCGGCTACAAAGAGACAGCATTATCTATGATAGTGATTCTGGGCCGCTCACCTGGGATTATCGTCAGCATTTTGTCAAAGGGCCTCTCCAGCCTGGCACATTAGCTCCAAAGCCGGTTCAACAAGAAAGGAATACAGTTTGTCCAATTGCCAGTCCGCCTCCCTTGCCAAGAGGGTCAGATGATGACATGCTCGACTACAGTCAGGCCTTGCAGGGGCTCTTTTATGAGGAAGAATGTCAGAAGAAGCAACAAGAAGTTCGGCTTATGCAGTGGAGGCCGAAGAAGCAGCTTATTGTTGATCTACAGAAGGAGGAGAGCTCTCCAGTTGTCTGTTCTTGGTCTCTCTCACGCTTCCAATCTATCTTTCAACAAAAGGAGTTCGTACCCCGCCTTCCTCCTGTCATGATAAATTCATCTTTCATTGATCCACCGGAGATTCTATTCATTCCTTGTGCTTGCGGGAAATGTCCACGCATTGATCTATCCACTCTGTTTACTCCTCCTCCTCCCAACGCTCAGCTCCACGAGATGTGGTTCTCTTCTTCTGATCCCTTCTTTGATTGCATCTTCCCCGAGCTGTTCCCTATGCAGCTCCCACCTCCTCCATCTTGCTGTGTAGTCTCCGCTGATCTCCAAAAAAAAACGTCAAATTTGAAACGGAGATTTCAGTGGAAGATTACGCTATCCTGTCTCCATCCTCCTCCTCCCAAGGGCACGAGTCCCCTGCTCCTCCCCTTCCACTAGGTCTTCTGTCCCCTAGGTTAGGATTAGGGTCCGTCGAGTCTAGAGGAGTAGAGTCCGTTAGGTCTAGAGAAGTAGGGTCTTGTTCTGGGTCGTCCAACCCTTCCCATTCTGAACCGCGCTCGCTTGCGCATCCTTCCCGATCTGTTCCTGATAGGTTCTTGCAAGATCTAGCTCAGCGGTGTCATGCTCTTTTGAAGTGTCCGGAATTCGTCGCTACAGCAATCGTGATTGAGGATGAAGAGGAAATAGAAGGGGAATGGAGCGACGACGGATTAGGCGTCTATGAGGTCTTGGATGAGAAGGATCCAATAGATGAAGACAGCGATGTAGATAACACTGCCGACTTATATGCACAAGGACTAAAGAGATTCGACCAGCCGTCGACGGCAGTGGATGAACCTACAAAGGAAATCAACTTGGGAACGGAAGAAGACCCAAGGCCCATCATTATTTCTGCTGATCTCCCTTCACAGGTAGAAGAAGATCTAATTAAGGTATTAAGGGAGTATAGTGATTCTTTCGCCTGGTCTTATGAGGACATGCCAGGTCTTGACCCCTCCTTAGTGGAACATCGACTCGTGCTTAAACCAGGGGCAACACCTGTGAAACAACGGTCAAGAAGATTTCACCCCCACATGGCCTTAAGGATCAAAGAAGAGGTCGACAAACTATATAAGGCCAGGTTCGTCAGAGTGGTTTTATATCCTCAGTGGGTGGCGAACATAGTCCCTGTTCTCAAGAAGGATGGAAAAGTGCGCATATGCATTGATTTCAGGGATCTAAACAAAGCATGTCCCAAAGATGATTTCCCGCTACCTCATATAGACGTCCTAGTGGATAACACTGCCGGGTATGAAGCTCTGTCATTTATGGATGGGTACTCGGGCTATAATCAGATCCGTCTCGCTCCGGAAGACCAAGAGAAAACTTCCTTCACCACGCCCTGGGGCACGTATTGTTATGTAGTTATGCCATTTGGTTTGAAAAATGCAGGTGCCACCTATCAAAGGGCGATGATGGCCATTTTCCACGACATGATGCACATATACATGGAAGCTTACGTGGATGACATCTTGGTGAAGTCAAGAACAAAAGAAGAACACCCCTCTATCCTGGCTAAGGTGCTGCAGAGAGCCAGGGAGTACAAGCTTAAGATGAACCCGAAGAAGTGTGTATTCGGAGTCTCCTCAGGGAAGTTGTTAGGGTTCATAGTGAGCAAACGGGGGATCCAGATTGATCCTAATAAAGCACAGGCCGTCATGGACATGCCTCCGCCAAAGAACATTACGGAACTTCGAGGATTGATTGGTAGACTGCAATTCATTAGAAGATTTATATCTCAGCATTCTCAGAGGTGTCGTCCGTTTTATGAGTTGCTTAAGGCGGGTGTCAAGTTCGAATGGAATCAAGATTGTCAGAAGGCCTATGAGGACCTCAAAGAGTATCTGTCCAATCCCCCGGTTTTGCAACCTCCTGTCCCTGGGAAACCCCTAATCCTATACATCTCGGTTATTGAGGACTCCCTAGGGGCGGTCTTAGCACAAGTGGATGATGAAGGAAAAGAGCGGGCCGCGTACTACCTCTCTCGACTGTTTAATCCAGCTGAATCCAAGTACACCGCTATGGAGAAGACTTGTGCCGCCTTAGTGTGGGTAGCTCAGAAGCTTAAACATTACTTTCTCGCCCACCCAGTTAGGTTGATCTCTAGAATGGACCCGATCCGTTATCTCTTAGAAAAACCCGTCCTTTCTAGTAGGTTAGCTCGCTGGCAGAGCTTCCTCTCTCAGTTCGACATCACCTTTGTTGTTCAGAAGGCAGTCAAAGGATATGCCATTGCTGAACATCTTGCACATCTCCCTATTCCTCACACCGATTCTATTCAGGATGATTTCCCTGATGAGCATCTCTCTGTCCTTTCTCATCATCCCTTTTGGTCTCTGCACTTCGATGGTGCACTCAACTCCCAAGGCCAAGGGATCGGTGCTGTCTTGCTTACTCCAGAGGGAGTAACCATCCCCTTCGCTTATCAACTTCGATTTCCTGCTACCAACAACATCGCTGAGTATGAGGCTCTCCTAGCCGGCTTGAAGCACGCCTATCTCCTAGGCGCGCGCTATTTGAACATTATAGGAGATTCTCAGCTCGTCCTACGGCAAGTTCTGTCCACTTACCGTACTCGTGACCCCAAGCTCAAGCCTTATCAAGATTTGGTCACGCTCATTGCTAAGCGATTCCGTAAGCTGATCTATATCCATACTCCCCGTTCTCTGAACATTCTAGCTGATGCTTTGGCATCTCTTGCTTCCTCCTTATCTTTCCCTCTCAGTCGTAGTACTGAGACCATCGTCGTCCAGAGATTGGACGCACCTTCTCTTCAAGATCCTTGGTTCATCAACCTCAGGAAATCTGTAGAGGCAAGAGCTGAGAAGGAAGATCTCAAGGAAGTTTCATTAACAGAGCTAGAGGAGATTCTGGACGAAGAAGAATTGCCTTGGTATCATGAAATCGAGTTGTTTTGCAAAGAAGGGTCATTCCCAGAAGGGGCAAAGGCCGAGCAGCGTAAAGCAATAAGAAGAGCCGCCGCAAGGTACACTATCATTGCAGGAGAACTGTATAGGCGCGCTACTAATGGAATGCTCATGAGATGCTTGGATGATGTAGAAGCTTGGAAAGTGGCTGAAGCGGCCCATTCTAGTGAGTGTGGAGGTCATGTCAATGGCCAGGCTCTAGCGAAGAAGATCCTTAGGCAGGGCTACTATTGGCCCACTCTAGAGGAAGATTGCTCCCTCTATGTCCGGAGGTGTCTTAAATGCCAACTCCATGCTGATAAAATTCACTCTCCAGCTTCGTCTCTCCATCCTATGACTGCTCCTTGGCCATTCTCTATGTGGGCTTTTGACGTCGTCGGCCCGCTCGGGGATCCTAATTCTCAGATCAAGCAAAAATCCTTCATCCTCACCGCTACTGAGTACTTCACCAAATGGGCCGAAGCCGAGGCGTACGCAGAAATCAAAGCTACAACGGTGTGCCGCTTTATCATGAAGAATATCATCTCGCGGTTCGGAGTGCCAAGCAGCATCATCACCGACAACGGACCCCAGTTCGTCTCCCAAGAGCTTAAGGACCTATGTAAGAAGTTCAATATTGCACTACATCATTCATCTCCATATTACCCTCAAGGCAACGGTCAAGCCGAGGCCACTAATAAAACCCTTCTTAAAATCATCAAGAAAACATGCGAAGCACATAAATTTTCTGATTGGCCTGAAAGATTGGTGGAAGCTCTGTGGGCTTACCGCACCTCCGTCCGTACCCCTACGGGGCAAACTCCCTATTCCCTGACCTATGGGATGGAGGCGGTGCTCCCATATGAGATCTTAATCCCTTCCCTTAGAGTGCAGCTCGATAAGGAACTTAATCTCGATGAACGTCGGGAGGCGTTGCTGGTCCAGTTGGAACTCTTGGATGAGAAGAGGATGAATGCGGCCGATCACGTTTCTGTTTATCAAAAGAGGGTTTCGCGTTATTTTCAAAAGAAGGTGATTGAACGTAAGTTTATGACGGGTGATATTGTTTTGAAACGCAAATTCATTCGGTCTGCAGGTCCTAGGTCTAAATTGCAACCTAACTGGGAAGGGCCGTTTGTAATAAAAGAAGCTTATCCAGGGAATGCTTATCGTTTAATAAATGCGGAAGGTGAGGAGCTCTCTCACCCGTGGAATGGGTTGTATCTTAAGCGTTTCTTTCCTTAGAGTCTAAACCACGTGCTTTCCCGGCAGCAAGATCTTCCTTCCTATCTTCAAAAGAAGAGGTCCCAAGCAAGGCAATCACACACCACACGACATCTCTGGTCGGGCTCCTTGTTTAAAAGACACCGTTTCTCCTTGGCCATGCTTTAGGGGAAAGTCGAAGTCCCTGTCCGCTTCATTCTTCGGCTGAATCCAGGGGCAAGGAGTGAATAAGGAGGCGACGACCAATCCAAACACCCTAACGAGAGGAGGTCTCAAACAGGGGCAAGTCCGTTATGACCTAACGCCACAAGCGAGAAAGGAAAAGAAAAGAAAAGGAGTGCTCTTTACGACAAAATCAAGAGCGTTATCTCAAAGGTCTACAGATTCCGAATTTCCAAAAAACTCCAAGGAGGAAAGAAAGCTAGGCATGACAAGAGTGGCAGTACAGTTCCCCGCGGGACGTTATGAGCCCGGTCACATGCATGCCTAGGGTGGACAAAGGTTCGATGACAGACGCAAAAAAGGCCCCGGCGCAACAGACCAAATCTCTGATAGGGTTGTGCGGTGAGAAAATCAAGTCCTAAAAACTCCCATATCTGGCCTAAGCTTACCCCCATGATCTTTTTTCCTTTTAGGACTAAGATGAGTACCCTGGGTATGGCATTGGTAAAAACACCGTCACGATGATTAGGTCTTGGCCAGGGGTTGTCACACTATTACACGCCAATCTCGGGACTCAATCTAAAACAAGGAAGGGTTCGCGTTGCTAGAGAGGCACTGGTATTTCAAAATCCAAAAATATCAAATATTTCGAAAATCCAAAAACATCAAAATCTAAAAATATCAAATATTTCAAAATCCAAAAACAACAAATATTTTCAAAAATCCAAAACAAAACAAATATTTTCAAAAATCCAAAAACATTAAATATTTCCCAAAACTCTCCAAAAATACCATCATGTGCATAGCATGCATTGCATTTTCATTATGTTTTCGCCTATTTAATAAAGGCTCCACCCCTTGACCGAATATCAAGGAACGGTCATTATCTAACTTGCTTCAAGACAAGGGGTTGAGTCCAAGAACAGATCTAACTTGATTCATGTTTAAAGTGTGTGTGCAGAATGCAGGGGCAAGATTTAAAGCAAAAAGTTCACAGCTATGCAGGTTCAAGGTATGTAACGCGCCAACATCGGACCGTTACAGTCACATAACGGCCCCCTCTTCGACCGTTATTTTCATGCAGGCATGGGCCTTCTTTCTTTCACTAATCATCACTATAACGGTCTGGAGAATACCGTTACTTTCTTATAACGGCCCAAGGCCTATCCGTCATATCCTTCAGAGACAGGGTTCTATTGTTACTCTCATTCTGACGGCCTGTCGTAAGACCGTTATTTCCGTGTGGCGGCCCATTGCATATCCGTTGCTATCTCCAGAGGCTCTGCCTGTCCACATCATTCCAGCCATTCAAACCACGAAACTCAAGCTCATTCAACTAAGACAATTTCATCTCATTCAAGCAAGCTTAATGAAATATAATTCATGATAAACCAAGCTCTGATGATCAAGTACACATAACATCTCTCATGAACAAAAAGAAAATCAAGATACATTCAATTTCTTATCCGCAAGAGGGCGGATTCTTCTCAACTCTTTCACATAATCTCGGCGTGCTTCGTCGTTCTCTTCAACTTCTGCTTGCCACGGGCGCACCTTGCTGATCTCCCACATGATCAGCGCGTTCCGGACTGCTCGTTCATCTTCCTCGGTCCCCATCTTCCTAGGTAGGAGGGGAGGGTAGTGTGATAGTGCAGAAATGCCGGTTCGAGGTAGTCCGATCTGAAGATGGCATCGGTGCGGGTTGTAGATCGCCATGGTAGTATTCCCCACTAGCTGGAGGTCCAGGCCTTGACGCCGCGGTATTTTGAGAAGAGTGCTTCGAAGGATTCTTGGTCGCATGATGAACTTATCCATTGGCAAAGTGTTGAAAAAGAGGCGCCATTCATCCCGAGTTTTCTTATCCGCCGTCCTGCACTCCACCTGAGAAGAATATCCAAATGCCCCTCCAATGAAGAAGAGAGGGTGGCTCCCGAAGATCCGGCTTGCAGAAGTTATGTCTTCCTTGGGAAGGAATTTGACTCTCACTCCTGTCCAGCACTCAAGGAGTATCATGGAACCAAACAAAGGACCTCCTATGCAAGCCGAGCTTAGTCCTTCATAGAGGTATGAGAGGACCGCTTGAGAAATAGACATTCCCCGCCACAGCCCGCTAATAATACCAAGATTTTGGATGTCTAAGAGGTGGTCGGTCGTGGTAAAAAGGAAGACCCCGCACAAGCAAACCGCCACCGCCTTGGCTATTGCTTCATGTCTCTCCCACTTGTTTTTACAATGAGACACTATCCATTGTGCTAAGGGTATCAAGTGAATGTGGTGAGGGCTGATCATGGTTCTCACGTCCTTTGGATTATGAATGAAGTCGCTCAAGATCAAGGACGGGTCAATGGGCTCTATTGTATAGCAAACCCGGTCTTCATCCCCCACCTTAGTCTTAGGAAGGGTTAGGTAGGCTTCTACCTCTTCTAATAGGACGGTTGCTTCGAAGGAAGGGAAGATAAAGGTATGAGTTTGTGGATGCCATAACTCCACAAGTGCTGAAATACTTGGCCAATCTAAGGATAGTTTCTGGAAATTTTTGCCTAAAACCAAGAGTGGTTGAAGGTGCCAAGCTTTAAGGATTGATGTAACTTCTATAGGGAGGGCCTTCACCATGGGAGCCACCCACTTCAGATTAGAGTAGCATCTTGGGCCAGGAAGAGGCTTGAAGAAAGAAGGAGAAGAAGAAGTCATAAAACGGATTGAAGTGCAGAATTTTCTGAACTTGGATGTGTTGTTGAGGGACTTACCACCCTTTGAACATTGGAGCTTAAGTGCTTGGGAATTGATGTCAACCGCTGGAGCTCTCCGTGTTCTTTTCTGGCAGCTTTAGGCCCGGTGTAGACCTTCCCTTCCATGATCATCGCCTCAAAGCTCCTCTTCATCTTGATTTCTGCCCTTAGGAGAGGTTCTTCAACCCTAAAGCAGAGGTTTTCAGCAAAGCTACGATTTTGATTGAGTTTCCGAGTCTTAAAAGCTTGATTTTGGCTTTTGGAAGGATAGGATTCGGACTAGAAAGCTTTATCTTCAATCAGGATAAGTTCCAGTAAGGGATTAGATGGCTAAACCTCGGGTTTAAGTTCTCACGGCTCAATCCGTCTCGGAATACAACCCAGAATCTAACGGTCTATCGTAAGGCCGTTATTTCACTCCAACGCGCCAACCTTAGGCCGTCGCATTTTCCTGTGGGTTTAGTTCCCCGATCATGTTCTGTGAAGATTAACGGTCTAAGGCCTGACCGTCGTTTCTTATAACGCGCGAATCTTGAGCCGTTATATTCTCATCCACTCAGTCCTTTCTCTTCTAGGCTAAGCACTTCCTGACGGCCCTGGTTATGGCCGTTGCTTCACTCTGACGCGTCTCCCTCAGGCCGTCGCATTTTCTGCTAGTTGTCCTGACAACCATCGTTCTGCCATGATCAACGGTCTAGTCTTTGGCCGTTATTTGTCTTTGACGCACCTGCCGTTGGCCGTCGTTTCTCCTGAAGCCCTACTACCAGGATGGGCCCCTGTTATGAGTAACGGCCTTTCACCGGCGCGTCGTTTGATTATGACGGTCTGAGCCTAGACCGTTACTTTCTCTGCTGCTGAATTCTGGTTATTCCTTCTGCCCTTGCCTAGACCTGGCGGTCTCTCGCATTGTACACCTCATTCTCTCTACTTTTTTTTCACACACATACATTCCCACAAGTAACTCATGCACACATTCCTGCCCATGACTCATTCATCCATTCATTCGCATCTCATCCACATTCCTACACACATCCCTTGCGCAAAATAAAATTGAAAACCAAAAAGAAAAAAGATCTCATTCCATCTACCACAAGTTCTGTACAAAAGATAAGAAAAAACATAAAAAATACATCATTCGGTCGGCTTATCCGCCGGACCACCCTCATCCTCTCCATCCTCGGGTCTCCTCGCGGGTGGCGGCGCTATAGAAGCACTCTCCTCCTGCTGTCCCCACTCCGCCCTCTCATTCCTCCGTTGGCGGAGGAGCTGACAAGAAAATCCCCTACCGAGCCGCTCGGAGCAGCACTCCTCCGTGCCCCACTCTGGGAGGCACTCCGCTCTGGTCCCCGGCCCATCATCCGGACCGTCCGCTCCAGCGTCCGCAGCTCGATCTTCAGTGTGAAGATCTGACGCCGCGTCTCCCGTGCCTCGGTCCGGTAGCGATCCAGGTCCGCCGTCCCGATACGGAGCTGCTCCACCTCAGCCTGTGCTCGCGCTAACTCTGTCCGTAGTTGCTCCATCTCTGCATCATCCGAGCGTCGCGGGGTCTCCGCTCTCAGCCGAGCCAGCTCTGCCCGTACAAGCTCTGTCTCCGCTCGGGCTCGATCGGTCTCAGCCCGGCTTCTCTCTGCCTCTGCCCTCGCCTGACTGGCCTCGACCACTGCTGCTGCTAGCTCCCTCGCCTGTAGGTTGCATTTATATCATATCATTAATCATAAGGCATTTTTAGGCATAATCATAAGCATGAGCATTTTAGCATCTTACCCGCTCCGCGAGGGTGGCCTCCGCCTCCTCGGCCCGGGCAACTGCTCGAGCAAAATCGGCCTCCTGCTCAGCCCTGCCTCCCGCAGGCTGTGAGGAAGACGATGGGGCATCCGGTCCGGCTCGTTGGGCTCCCTCGGCCCGCTGCATTTTAGAAATCATGGTTAGAAGTCATGGTTAATCAGCATTTGCATCATGATATTCCATTAAGCATAATCATAAAGCATTTTAGGTCTCACCAGGAGCTCCAGAGCGGTCCGGTACCCGTCCCGCTGCTGGATGGTGGAATGGAGTAATCCCTCCAGCTCGGCTATCCGTCCCTCAGGATCTAGCTGCATTTTAGAAAACATGAGTCAATACATCCATCACATGGCATTTTGCATATAGAAAGGGCTTTTAGATTTAGAATTGCATACCGGTCGTCGGGTACCTCGGTACACCCGGTCGCCGTAGAGTCGAGCGAAGGCCTTCAGATATGCCTCGTCGCTCTCGTCTCGCTCCTTCACCGCTCGGCCCCGCCTATTCCAGTCGTGGACGTACTTCACCTTCCGGGCACACCAATCCACATTGCCGCTGATGCCCCTTGCTGACTTGCCGGGGTGGTCATCGCTGTGGCGTGGAAAGGTCACCTCGGGCTGGTGTAGTCCCCGAGTCCGCAGGATCAGCCTATAGTGCAGAGGCTCGATGATGTGGATGCAATGCAACCATATGTCTCGCCCCCGGTACGATAAAGCCGCCTCCACCCATGGCTGTCCCGTATAACCCTCGTCGCGGTATGGGGTCCATCTCACCTGAAAGCATTTTTAGTCCATTCATCAGCATTAGCATATAAAAGCATTAAAGGCAAAAGCATTTAGAAAGCATTTAGAAGCATATAGAAGCATATAGGAATCATTTTTCAGCTCTGGACTTACCGACGTATGCGGGAAGGAGTCCAAGTCATCCTGGATCGTCCGGGTCAGTCTAATGATCGACCCTGTGTCCCTCGCCACCGACCATCGCCTCGCGATCGGTATGCGGCCGGGATGGAGTAATGCGCCTCTCCCGATGCCCGGGAGGTACATATAGCTCCAGATCTGCATTTAGAAATCAAGTCAGTCGCATGGCATTGCATAAATCATTGCATAAATCATGGCATAAATATTCATGGCATAATAGAAAACATATGAAGTGCATTTACCTGTAGGAAAGGCGAGAAGCCGCCCAGCATTGTCTGCCGGTCCGTGGTGCTGAGGGACTCGAACAAGAATGCGAGCACTGCCGCTCCCCAGGCGTATCTCCTGACTCTGCCCAAATCCTCTATCATCGGCAGCAGTCTGCAGCTGATGACATCTGCCCGAGTCGCGAAGAGGAGCTTCCCGAATAGCAGCATCAGGAATCGTCTGAGCACTCTATCTCCCTCTGGTCCAGCCTCTGCCGCCACGCGAGGGCGCACCTGGTCTATCACTCTGCCCAGATGCTCCTCAGGTAGCTCTCCCACGGCGATCGCCGCTCCTCTCAGTCCCAAGCTCTCCTGCAGCACTGATCTCGAAAGCTGAGAGGAGGACTGTCCCGGTCTAATCAAATCTAGCCCGAGCAGCTGCTGCGCCATCTCTCGGTAGTCGCCGTATGTCCACCCTGTCACCGCGGCTCCGTGGACTCTCAATCCGGTAATCCTCGCTATGTCTTCTAGCGTGGGGATCATGTGGCCCCACGGGAAGATGAAAGCTCTGCTGATCGGGTCCCATCTCTCGTGCAAGGCGTACAGTAGCGGCGTGTCCATCCGGATCACCTCGATGCTGAGCACCTCGGCGAATCCCATGCCGGCTAATCTCTCTCTCTGGTAGTCGGGCAATGCCTGGTACACTGCCCGGATCTGTAGCCAGGAGATCCGCGATCGTCTCTTCCCCTGCATTGCATGTTAGATCATTAATCAGTCCAACTTGCATCATATAATCATTGTATAAACATTCATACTTGAAAACAAAACAAAAATTTGAAAATTGAAAACCCTAAAAAATAGCTTAAGTCCCTGGCATGAGTGACGGCCCTGGGGTAGGGCGTCGTTTGACTCTGACGGACTCAGCATGGTGCGTCAGAAGAGTGACGGTCGCTGGCAGGACCGTCACATTGTCTGCATTTGGGAATTTTTTCCCTTGCATCCCCGTGGTCTCCCACTATGGCCAAATGGCCTACAATTGTTCCTAGGGGGTTTGTGGACCCATTTCTACCCTTTAATCCCGCATGCATTCATAATAAAAACACAAAAAAATTAAAATTTGAAGTTAGGGCGGAAGGACCTACCTCACGGTCCATGCCCCTTTTCCTCTTCTTCTCGGGTTCTTTGGGTTCCTCTGCACCCAATGGGGCTTCCCCTTGGTCCCCCACGGCCGTGGGAGCTTCTTCTTCTTCTCTTGGCTCTCTTCTCCTCGGTTCTTCTTCCGTGACCGGTGGGATCGCCTCCCGTTCGAGCCGGCGGTGAAACCGCCGGATTGCTTTCTTCTTTCCCCTCTCCCTCCTCTGTGGTGGTGGCTGGGGAGCCTCGTCGCCGGCCATGGTAGTAGTGGGACGGTGGTCGCCGGTGGTTTCTCTCGGTTGGTTTTTTGGGTGATGAATGTGGAATGGAATGGCCGTGACCGTTCGGTTGTTATTTTTTTGAACGCTCAGGAAATGCGACGGTCTATCGACCGACCGTCACATCCTTCTGACGCGTCTGTTTTCGACCGTTACATATGATTGGACTGTTTTATTGAAGAATGTGAACCGCCTGGTTTATGACGGACTAGGGATGGTCCGTTACTTTATGTAACGCCCTTTCTTCAGACCGTTACAAACTTGCAAGTTTCTTGATGAATTAAATGGTCTATTGGATGTCAAAATGGTTCCATTTTCTTCCATGTTGTTCCTTATTGATGTTCCTTGCACGTACAATGGTTATGCCTTGGTTCATGATCATATTTATTGTTGGCTAACCTATCTTTCATGAAGGAATTATGAGTGAAGTCATGCTTTATCGTCCGTCAGGCAGGTAAGTCAGGTATTGTATCTCGTTCCCTCACTCCCTTAATGCATTACTATATGTTACTTATGATATATTACCTCGAGAACCGGCTGGTCATTCATGTGTCCTGGGATTTGATGTTCCCCTTAAACAAAAATGATGATGATCTAAGTTCACATGTTTAATCGTTGGATAGGCCGTTAGATTGGAAAATTTGGGGACGATGGTTCTATCTTGCACGCCGTGGTTGCAGATGGTGTCCTGACTCTGATTTTCTCCGATCTAGCAATATTATTCTCGAGTATTTTTCTATTTTATCTTTCTTCGCATTTGTTTTGAAGATTTTGTTTTCCTTTAGCCCAGCATGCATCATACGCATTCTTTGAGCATTCGTGAAGCTTCATTTGTTCAAGGTCTCGATGATGGTGAACAGCTGTGTTCTTGATTCTGGATGAGGAGAATCATTCCACTCTGAATTAGAAGGTTTCCTTCGATCTGCTCGCTTGATCTGGTTCGCTGAAGATTCCTGTCTGGAGTTTAGTCTCTTTCCTTTCCGTTGCCTCCGGCGGCTAGCCGTGTTTCCTTTCCTTAGTTAATTAGTTCCTCCAGACTCGCATCCCTTTGGCTGGCTATTTCCTTGTGATCAATTCGAAGTTTTCCAGAAAATTCCTATCGCTTGTCGGTAAAGAACGGGTGTCGTTTACCTTAACGCCCTCTTTTTTATACACTCCGCTTCATTTCCGCTTCATCTTTCATGTTCCATTTCACTTTCGCTTCACCTCCGCTCGCTCCCCTGCAAAGAGGACGTTAAGGAGGGGCATCTGTTGACACCCGTTTTATACCCAATAAGTCGGGTCATCTCCTTATTTCATTCTATATGATGCTCCGAGTTGTTCACTCTTCATTGAGTCTCTTGATCAGTTGAGGCCTGTTTCTTGGGTCTTAATTCCTGGATTAAGAATTGGCTTCTGGTAGCGTTTCGTTGGCAACAGCTTAGCAACCCTTTATTGCTATTCTTGAAACTCAATGGTAATAACGGTCCGAACCAGGCGCGTTGTTTCATTATAACGCATGGGGCCTGGACCGTTACTCTTTGAAGAGTCCTAAGGCTTAAGGCCTCGTTGAAAAGCTTATCCTTTTGATTCCACATTGGTAATAACGGTCTGTCGAGCAGCCGTTGTTTCATTCTGACGCCCTATGCCTTGGCCGTTGCTTCCTTGAAGAGTCCAACTTGTTGGGTCTTCTTCCCGTCGATCTTATCTTTTAGGGATAAGGTTGATAGTAACGGATGGTTCTTGATGCGTTACTTCCAAGTGGCGGTCTGTCGTGCAGCCGTTACTTCCTTCAGAGAGTCCTGGCAGTTCAGGCCTTTTCTCTGCTACTCCGTGGTCGAGATAAGGGTTTTGGATTGACGATATCTCTTTCAAATCTGATCCTCAGGACCTTCCGTTCGATTCTATGGACTCTTGGTGATATTATCTTCGAGGATTTGCTAAGAGTTATCTCTTTATCTTGCTGAATTATCCTCTGCTCGACCTGAGAGTTTGAGGGTCTATAAATAGAGCCCTTGACTTCATGGCCCGAGGGGGAAAGATTTGGAATTCACGACGAAGTGCTGCCAAACTCAGGAGCCATCTTCATCCAAGAGGAACTGCTTCCCACGTCCATCCATCTCATAATCAAGGGAGTACTTTGGTTTTGGTCTTTCAAGTTCATCATTGCATGCTTGAGTTCTTCCCTGGTTTTTCCTCAATCAAAGCATTATCCCTCCTCTTTCTCCACGTTTTTCACTGTCCTCTAAGCATATAAACATCTTCCCAAACTTTTAAAACACCCAGAGGGGTTAAAAAACCAAAAACTCCCCGGTAATCCACTCTCCTTTTGATGATGTTAAGTCCTTTGAGAATTGATGCTATGCTTGTGAAAAGGACTAATTGAGGTTATTGTGTTTGGTCTTTCTACATCTTTGGCAGGTTTACAGGTTCATTGACACGAGGCCCAGGTCTTCTAGCCGGCTGGAAGAGTTGGAGTTAAAAGAATTCAAGCTTTGTTACTGCAGGTTATCTGACGGCCTTGTGCAGGCGCGTCACTCTCTTCCGGCGGTCTATCGTGTGGCCGTCACTTCCAAGCGACGCACGGGGTTCTGGCCGTTACTTCTAAGTTAATCTGCAGGCTTTCTCTGGTTTTCTCTCCCGTGGGCGGGTGTTTCATCCACCTATTTCCAAGGTATATTCAGGTTTTTTGACTTGTTTTTACTTTGGTGGCGATCACATCTTTCCTTGGTATTGGGCATTAGCTGTCTTCTTCATCATATCTTTCTATTTTCCTTGCTTGTTCCACCTTCACGGTGTGTTTTTATTTATTCCTTGCTCCACGCCCCGGCGTGTGTTTTCCTTTTCCTTAGCGTAGTTTGATTGAGATAGCATGCCCATGCTAGAGCTAGCTATGATTGCCTAGGTTCATGATCACATGTTCATAGGTTTGAGTAGATCTTTGATTGTTTGTTTGTTATCTTACCATATCACTCTCCAAACCTCAAAAGAAAGATAGAAGATAGACAAATAAATATCAACAGGACGCTCATATGCATTTAGAGTCTTCGGTTGCATCTCTTTTGTCCACTAGCATGGCTACTTCATGTAAGTCACATCTATCTCACTCGGCCCTCCGCAAAGGTCCGATTGACACCCCTTTGGACAAAGTCCTATTTGAGGACCTTATCTTTAACGGATACCACCCTAGTGCATATTTAGAGTGGGAGGAAAACATGGACAAATACTTTAAGAGGAATCCAATGACTGAACCCATGAAAATCTACCTTGCCAAGAGTCGACTTGTGTACCATGCCGAGGATAGGTGGAAGTTCATTGAACAATTTAGGAGGGTTATGAGGCTAGAGCCTATTAACACATGGGAGAACATGAGTGCCGAACTTAGGAAAGTCTA